>MU225096.1:155649-173727 GCA_018584345.1 Thuja plicata
TGGAAGAAGTTTTAGATTAAGAGTGGATGAAGTGACAGATTTGAGGATGGATGAAATATGAACTTAGGACTTAGGAGCAATACTTGGACTTTGTTTTGATTTAAGAGGGAAAGGCCTCAAGGATTTTTATTTTAATTGATTTTGATTTGATTTGATTTGATTTTGATACGAGCGTAGAGCCTCAAAGTTGGATTTGATTTGATTTGATTTTGATACGAGTGTAGAGCCTCAAAGTTGGATTTTATTTGATTTGGATTTAAAGGTTGTAGACAAACCTAGGTGAAACAAGACCCTATTATGGTGAAAACAAAGGATTTATTTGGATGATGATATCTTCTTCTACTTGGAGATAGACCGATGATCCCAAGAAAAATAGGATTTGAATAAGATAATTAATTACTTGAGACAGACTGATGTTCTCAAAGCAATATGATTTAAATAGATGTTTTCTAATGATCAGGGTCTATGAAACACTTTGATAAATCTTTCAACCTAAGATTTGAGATGAAAAATCATGATGAAGGTCTAAAAGATGAAGTTTGATTTGATTTGGTTTAATCTTGACTATGGTTGGATGTGGGTCAATCAAGATAACCAAAATTAAAGTCCAAGGATTATGATGGTTCTCCTAAGCCAAAAGAAGAAGATTTTATGAAAATTGGAATTAGAAGGAGATGTGGTTGAAGATTCAAATGAGGAATGGATGAACCTTAGAAGACAAATGAGAGATGTTGGAAGACACAAAAATAATTAAGGTGATTTGTTTGGATGAAAAGGAAGATGAATTGGATTAGGATTTGATAGAATGATATGAGGTTGACAAGTGGATTGGATTAGAAGAATGATGATTGGATTAGGTTGGAGGAAGATGAATGATTAGATTGGATTAAGAAAGAGGATGTTGATGTGGATTATACGGATGATTAGGATGAGGATTAGGAAGATTGTGGATGTTTAGGATGGAATGATGAGAATGATTAAGAAGAATAAAAATGAATTGGAAGAGGTGATTAGGATAAAAAGTATGATGATGATGACAAAGAAGTGGGTTGATATGGAGATGACAATGTAGGCTTCTAACTAATTTTGGAATTTTAAGGTCAATTTGTTCATTGGAAACAACTGATTTTCAACATACATCAAAGGCATTGACTACGCTAAGTATACCTTAAATCAGATTTTGGGCATAGCTGATAGTTATTGAAGACACGTATCTGAAAATAGTCCTGGAAGGGACAAAGAAACCTTGCAGGTGACAAGCAATTATGACTTTGGGGAATTTTGATAAAATTGTGATATTTCATTTGTGTATGTTCAAGTGACTCTTTCAAGCCACTTATGTTTTTATGCGGTTTAACACAATGAAGATAGTACAAATAGTAGCCACCTTAAGGAATTGGCTTTGCACAAAATATTATAGGCCCATTGCTTGGTAGTCCTTTGGCTCACATAGCATTGTGACCCCAGAAGGGTGCCCATGTTTTTGCCTTTTTCCAAGCATTGTTGTCATGCTATGATGATCTTTTTCCCAATATAATACCTTGGGACATATATGATGGGAATCTTGGGGGAGAATATTACATCCCCTTGCACTGTAATATGTCATCGTTCAAAGGTGAATCAGGTAGGGTACTAATTTACAATTTCTAGTAAGATCTATGGCGTCCTACCAATTGGTTTGTACACATGTGAGACACTTAAGTCTCTAATGGAGCACATCAGCTCCTTAGGCACTATTTGCCTGATCTGAACTATCATCCACACAACATGCCCGAGCTTGGTGGGATTGAGACAAGTTTTTGTTTATTGTCTCATTTATTTACCGGCCGGGGTATTTACCAGTTTGAGGTTTTTCTCTAAAGGGGAAACACACCCTCTACACATGCCTCTCTAGATGCTATATTAAGCTAAGTTTTCTCTTCACCCAAGTTCCATGAAGGTGAGGGGAAAGGATACGACTATAGTTTAATCATAGCGTCACGTAAATTAAGGGATATATCTAATAAAAAATAACTCAAAAGAAGTGTTGAAAAACACTTCTTCAAATACACCAAGAAGAGTTCATTTTCCAAATTGAACCTAATTAGAATAACTAAGTGTTTTCTACTTAAGAAAAAGACACAATAGTATGGTTAAGCATGCAAGTTTAATTTATTTTCCACACATCAAGAAGGAAAACATGTAAGAAATGTGTGATTATTTTTCCTTAATTCATTCAAGATTTTCTAAGGTTCATTCCCTTATGCATTCAAGATTAGATGTGGTTAATTCCTTTAAGAAACATGCATTCAAATAATAGTGTTTAAATCATACAAGTTCATTCCCAAAATCCATTAAAATCCAAGGAAACCTGCATGAAAAATATTAGTAATCTTTAAAGTCTTCAACCCTGAAATGATGCAAAAAGGAAAACAGATTAGTAACACTTGATTCTGGACAATATGGTGATTCCTGATTCCTAAAATTTGACTAAGTCTTAAATTTCCCAAAAACCCTCAAAAACTAGATTCTGGATCTTAACTCCTATGAAGCTGAAACCACTCTCAAACATCCTAGAAGTATGTATTTAAAATATATATTAAAGTATAAGTGACATAAATATGTCACTTATACTTAAATGACATATTTTAAATATAGACTCGTTTCTGAAATTGGTTTGAAGCATACATAAAAAATCTCAAGAAATCATTCTATAAATACCCATCTCTTAGAACTAGTTTAAAATGCAAGAAATGTGGAGATAACAATGAAAGTGCGCAGATAGCAATTTGTGCAGACAATGATCTACACAGACGGTGGAGTTTTTCATAGATGATAGTATTTAAGCACATATGATAGTTTTTAAGTGTAGACAACCATTCCAGGGCAGAGACGGTGATCTGTGTAGATGACAATTTCAAAATGTAGATGGTAATCTCAGAGCAGAGATGAGTCTGTCAAATGCTTTACCAAAATCATAGAAAATATAGAAATTTTGAAACTTTTAAACAAATAAGGGGCATGGGTCCCACCGAGTGTGCCAAAATGTATGTGCTAAAATCCCACCTGTTGGGAGCACGCTTAGACATTTAAACATTAGAGATAAGTGATTCCATCACTACCTCTAATTAACTGAACAAGGGCATCCAAGGCCTTGTTGATTTTCTCTTAGAGAATTATGTGGGTGTGCTCTCCCAACACAATATTTAAATCCAACTAGATTAAAGATGCATGCTATGAATTAAAACTAAATGCAACTAAATGAAGAGCTCAAGAATAAGTATGAGGAACTTGTCTCAAGCCTTCATCAAATATGGATGATGAAAATGCAAAAGCTAGACTTGAATGATATGCATAAAATTCAAAGGAACTAGATTCATTCCATAATTACCTAAGATGTTATTTCTAAATGAAATAAAAGTATGAACATAAAAATGAGCTATACAATTCAAAATCTAAAATAGCATGGTAACAATGCATAAATGAGAGATAATTTGCTCTTGGCAATAGCCTTTATTTATAGATTTTTTGGAGGAGAGAGAGGGCTTGGATGAGGTGGAGCTCATGTGGCATCCACATAGGTGCCACATGAGGGACACATAAGCCATGCAAGAGGCCAACTTTGATCACACGTGTGTGAGAAAATTTTGATGCGATGGGTCAAGATGTACTTAAAGTACACATGTGAAGGATCTTGTACGAGGTGTAAGGGTTTTTGTCCGATAAAACACTTTTAGAAAGTATAAGAAAGTGTCATCAAGGTTGTAAAAAACCTTGTAGGCACCAAATTAGGATTATTTGGAAAAGTGATTTTTTTGAAATTTGCTCACACATGTGTGAGCAAATAATTAGGACTAATATGTGTAGGAATCAAGAAATTAGCCTAATTAACTTTAGTTAATTAGTAAGTAGGTATCTTTGGTGAGACAGATGTGAGGTATGTTAGGATCTAGGTTCAAATTAGTTTAATCAAAATTAGATTTAGATTAATTATTGTTTAGTAGAATTAAGTCATGCGGAGGAATACATAAATTATAAATTTATTTAAAAGGAATAAAAGAGGGAAATGTATATAAATAAGATTTAATACATTAAAAGGGGGAATAATATTTAAATTAAGATTTAAATACTTAGAATAATATAACAAATATAATTAACTAAAATGTTATGGGAATATTAATTAAATTAATATAAGGACTATTTTGGATGTCTACACCATCTTTCTTACATGAGGTATCACCATGGTATGTTGATGACACTGATTGAGATATGGGATGAGGATATCTCTACATTCCATCTACCTATAGGGGAGATAAGAGTTACACTTGAAAATGTATATGCATCCTAGGATTAATTTTTTGAGGGATGACAATGAGATGCATAGTATCAAAGACAATTGTAGAGATAGATAGATAGAGAGAGAGAGAGGGAGAGAGAGAGAGAGAGAGAGAGAGAGAGAGAGAGAGAGAGAGAGAGAGATTAGATATACTATTATGGCCATATTCCTCTTCATGTTCTTAGTGATCACACATACCTAGAGACACTCCTATACACATCCGTAGACATTCCCTTGAATCAAAAGGTGCTATTGGGTACCATTTCTATTTAGTTGTGTGCTGAAAATGTGACACACTTCTATGAGTCATGTTCAAGATTTCTCAAGAATGAGGTCTCAAATGGAGACTCATAGCTCCTTATTCATGGAGTGAAAGGGTTTGTGATGAAGGTCCTCAGTTTAGACCTAGTTATACCCATGCAAGTACACCATGAAATGAGAGATTCAAAAAGGAAGAGCAAGAATGCTAGCCTCCATGATCACCAAATATAGATGCAAATTAAAATGAAAGATATTCTATATGATAACAATGCATGGAAGGAAACTAATCTATATGATAACAATGCATGAAAGGATATATGCAAATTAATCTATGAGGGAGATATGAATCTAAATTAACATGAATCTACTCTAAATGGATTGCCATGAATGCATGAGAGATGAAGACAAGAAGAAGAAGTTGCATGGTTCAAGCTCAAATGCTCAAACTCTCCTCCAAGATCGCTCTCCAAACCTGCAACATAACAATAGCATAAAGTGTATCTCTTGATTCTCCAAATGAGAAAGAGAGGTTTCCTTTTAAAGAGCAATGGATGGTAAAGATTAAAAGGTAAAAAGAAATGAGTAATGGTGGAGATTAAATCTTGGTTGATCCATGTGCTCATATCTTCAAAAGGCAAAATCAAAGGCTATGATTAAGAGGCAAAAATCCCACCACTTAGGAATATGTGTGAAGAAAAAAAAGCTTTATTTATTTTTATTTTATTTATTTCCTTTTTCCAACACAAAGTGGGATTTAAGTGTGGACTTTATTTATTTAATTAAAAGAGGGTTTTTCTTTTAATTAAATAAGATTATTTTATTTAATTAAAAAGGGAGATTTTAATTAAATAAGATTAAGATCTTTATGGGAACACATGTAGTCAAAGAATGCAGTTAAAGTGTGAGATCGATTTGGGATCACAAAAAAACCCAGACATGTGATCAACGAATAAGAACACATCAAGAAAAATATAAGCTAATTGAAAAAGACAAGGTCAACACCCTTGTAAATAGGTAATTGACATGTCCAAGATAAGAATCTCAAGAAAGGTTGTCACAAGCAGAGCAATTGATAGGATTGATAAAGATGAATCAAGGATTGAAGTTTTATAGGTACTACCCCCTCATGATCAAAATTGAAATGAGATAGAGGAGAAACAACAAATTGATAAATTTGATCAAATCAAACTAAAGATAAGGTTCTTGATGTAAGCTGAAATATATAAGGGTCATAGAACCAAGGTAGATCATCAAGCATGAAATATTATGCCCCAAGGTTGAATTAGAAGAAAATAAGTGGGGTGAAAGTGAATGTAAGATAGAAGTTTGGAAGAGATGGAAAGAAATAGAGAGAAGAAAGAGAATTTGCCTCAAGAGAGAGAATGCCCCAAAAGTAATCAATTGTTTAAAATAAATTTTTTTGATCAAGATCACAAAAGAAGATAAGGAAATGAAGATCAAAACATGACCATAGTTGATTAAAAGTCCACAACAAAGATGAAGGAAAATGCTCTCAAACTCATAATGCAGCCTAAAATGCAAACTAACATGAAGTCTAACAATGCAATCTATATGAAAATGCAAAGGTGTACTTGCAATAGGGAAACTATAACATAGGATTTTGTGTTCATCATTAATTAGAGAATGTTAAGGAACTTATTTTCATCATTGGGCCATTATTAACAGAGATCAAAAAATCACACAATCATCACTAGTCACAGACACAACTATGAAGATATGAATATGATTTATATCGGATTGGAATGTGGAAAGATTATAACATAAAAATCAAAGACATAAAGGTCAATATGAATTTGATGTTAGCTTACCCAATTTAATGTAGAAAAACTACGCTCATATCAAGGCATAGATGCCAGGATGACCAGAAGAACGATTGTGCAAAAATAGTCAAGGATGAAGCCTCAAATCTCCAAAGTGTTTCAAAGGAACAACAAGAGATATTAAAGAGCTTCAAGACCACACCCACAAGAAGAAAGTGAATAAAAACATGGCCCATGCCCCAAGTCCTCTAGCTATGCATCATGGAGAGACTTATTAGACAAGGACACTCAAGGAAAATCAATAACAGTCAGCACACAAAGAAAAGATCATGACATAGCTCAAGCATTAAGTGTTGTATTTAAAAATTGAAGTGTGTCAACTAATATAGAGTTTCGAGGATAAGGATTGAATACTTGCAAGAAGGTAAGATCACATGACAAAACTGGGTAAGACCAAACCGATAAGTGTTGAAAAAAACTTAATGTCAAGGGTTGTATTGAAAAATACAGTTGGGGTGGTGTTGGAAAACACCATTTTTGAGATTTCCTAAAGACTAACGGATCCAAGAGACCAAAGCTAACATAGTTATTCCCCCTAGACAAAGACAAAGACCAATTCCAGACTAAGGAAACAAGGGCAAGGCATGATGGAGAAAGGCTAAGTGTCGAGGACATGCGCTACAAAATCAGCATGCAAAGGCCTCAAGTAGTCCCTATTTCCAGGTTTTTACCACTTGGATTTATTACAATTTTTTTCTACCAAGGCACCTGTTTCAAGGTTTTCACCAAGGCACTTTTCTATTTTTTTCAAGTTTTGAATTTTTTGAATTTTTTGTATTTTTGGAGTATATAATTTTTTTGGAGATACATCATATCTCCTATTGCTAGGTTTTCACCAAGATGATCATTTTTTCAGGACATTTTCTGATTTTTAGAATTTTTGACAATATATCATTTTTTGGGGATTTTTTTCAGGATTAGTAAGTATGTACAAAGGGTGCCCCCAAACAGAATGGGTATCATGGATAGAACTTCTTCAGGTGCAAGACACTAATAGGATCAGGGAGCTTCTCTCTCTCTGTTGTAGATAGTAAATAAGCACTTGACCCAAAAGCTACTACAATGATGTAAGGTCCAAGCTAATTAGGTTCAAATTTTCCCTTTGGATCTCTATGTTGGAGATTTGGTTCTGTGCAAATAGCTGATTGTATGTTTGTCATTGATGAGAACATATAATATACAGCAGTGTCCTATAAAAAACTATCAATACAAATATTTTGGAGCCTTGCACATTTACATCTATGTTGTAGACATGTTCTGGATGGAATGTTCATACACGTAGATTCAGATATGTAGTTTCAATGGAGTTATGTTAATCTATTTTGGTAGTTACAGTTTCTAGAGATTATCTATTAAGCACTGACATATTTACATTATTTCTTGAGTTGCACCTATCTTTGAGATATGCATGTTTGTATTCATGTTTAGTTATGAGTTAATGCTGATTATCCAAAGGTGCTACACATGTTTTAACAGAAGCGTGATGTTTGAGTTAATTTGGTAGAGCCGACAATGTGAAGTGATTCATCCACTCATCTTGAGTTGTGCGGTCCTAACTTTGATTGAGTGCTTAGTTAAACTGATAAGGAAGTTGTTAAAGTGTTTCCTACAGCCTTCATGACCTTATCCTTGGGGAAGATACATATAGTAGTTCAAATGTGATCACTAAGAGTGAAAAAAGAAGTGAAAAAGAAAAGATAGAGCAGAGTAGAAAGTTAGATAGTAAAAGTTGAAGATCTATGTGAAGAAGCAAAAGAAGATTACAATTCATTGGAACTGATCAAGACAGAAGGTCTACTCAAATAGTTTGTTATTAGATATAGTGTATATCTTCCCTATAGAAGGTTCCAGCCTCATCATTTGAGCTGTGAGCTCTTGGACAGTGTGTCCTCACCCCTAACAGGGTTATTTGTAAAAGACTCCTAACAGGGTCTAACCTTTGACTAGGTCTGTATACTTATTTCATTGCAAAGATCAACTCCTAATAGGGTTGCACAATCTTCTAAAAAGGATCATTATAAACTCATACAATTATTTGTGGGTGCTAATTCCCATCGGGGTTTTTACCTAATTTTGTTTTCCCCGTTACCAATATTGTGTTGTTCAATTCTGTGTTATCTTGTTGAGTTTATGTTTAAATTTATTTTATACTTAATTGGAAAAAGAATTGAATCTTGTAGATAAACATTCACCCCCCCTCTCATTTATCTCTTTGGACTATTCCTAACAATTGGTATCAGATCCAAGTGCCTTGGAGAGAAATCTTAACAGCTTAAGGTAGATTAGATGGCATACTTCAGAAAAGAGAGTCCTAAGTATGATGGATAGAATTATCTTGATTGGAAGAAAAAAATGATAACACATCTACAGTGCGTTGGTTTCAACATTTTTGAAATAGGCACACTAGAAATTGTTGTTCCCTCTCTGAAAGACCTTGCAAAAGATGATGCTACTAGTAAACAAAAGGATGTATTCACCGCTAATGCAATTGTAAAAGAAGCCCTTATAAGTGCATTATTTGATAGTGAACTTGTTGGTGCTATTTCCTGTTTGAACTATGCCTTGTAATTTTCTTACGGTCCCTTTTCATTGGTGGTGTCCAAGGCTTTGAAATCAAGGTTAAAATTATTCTTATGCCTATGAAAATTTTGTTCTTACCCTTAACCTAGTTGAAAATGGTGGAAAATGTCTAAAAAACCCTAAGTGTCTTGGCCCATTCTATTTTCATGTTACTTTTTTGGTCACTTAAGTTACCTCAAGTCATGTGTTCACCTTAAATGGGTTGTTTTAAAAAAAAAATTGTGTTATCCTAACCGCTTTAATAATTCCTAAGTCACACCACAAAAAAATCCCTTTTATGTCATTATCTTATGTGGTGAGCAAGTTGGTTTTGATCAAACAGACCGCTTAATGGCTTAATCAAAAGGTAAATGACATCTATCGATTAAGCGATTAAGTGGTGGTGATGCGTGTCCTTGGTGGGGCTGAATAGTCATAAAGATTCTCAGTTAAATAGTGGGCAAGTATGAAAAAATCTGATGGCTTGCTTAATGGCTTAAACAAAAAGTGCATGACATTTAATGGGCAAGTGATTAAGCGGCAGTGACACTTGTCTAGGAAAGAATGTGGGTCAGGTCGCAGACAACATAAAGGTTGCTAAAGCACAAAAGGATCTAACAGTGGGCATAATAGCTTATACCCAAGATGCACGACATCTATCAGGCAAGCCATTAAGCGGTGATGACATCTGGCAACTGGTGGACCCAAAAATTTAGAGCTGGCAAGAGTTTAAACCATAGTTAAGTTGTTTTATATGTAACAGTCCACTTAATCGCTTAAAAGGAAAATGCTCGACATCTAGTGAGTAAGCGATTAAGCGGTGGTGACACATGTCCTTGGTGAGCAGTTGTTTTCGGGAAAATAAGATAACCATTAGATGCAAAGAATGATGTCCAGAATCTATGGCTCAAATTCAAAGTTGATAAAATGTGTTGTAGAGAGCTATTAAGCTGCGAAATTGAAGCCTGTGAATTAATTACATAACATGTGGCCACTCTAGTCAAATTTAATTTAATAGACTAATTTGATTGAGGCTGTAAAATTGATTAAGTTGACTTGCAGTCACAATGATTCATCAAAATCATTTGAAAAAAAATGGGATTGCAGACAAAATTGGCTTCATGTGACTTCTGTGTAGAATGGGTAAGCTTTTATGAATCACCAGCATTTGGATTGTTAGTGGGATTTGTAGTTCAGAAAGCTTTTTAGAACTTTGTCTCAGAATTTAAATCTAATATCGAAAGAAAAACCTTAGATTTAGAATGACCCATAGAGTTGAGATTTCTAGAGAGGTTGATTATCAAAAAAGAAACATTAGGGAAGATTTATTACAACAATTGCCACTGTCCACAGAAGATGCCACTCAAATTAAAAGGGTAGTTCCACCACATCCCCATTTCAAAATTGGAGATAGGTGATATGATTCTAGTAGATGGGAAAAAGATGTCAAGAATAGTTTTGATGGCCTTACTCTGTTCAGAATAGCCTATAGCCAGAGGAATGCCCCTACCCCAGACTATAACATTTGGGAGTTACATGTGGGAAAATTGATAGCACCTGGTGTCTTCATGGACACTGATTTGTTTACTTTAATTGCAAACACTTATGACAAGGTGGCTAGGATTGTTAGGGATAACCAGGGAAATGTGCTATTAACTGTATCAGCTGATGAAATCAAAAGGATCTTCAAGATGACTGACACCTCAAAGTACATGGATGATATTGATTTTGAATACTTTAAAGAAGTATACCATACTCAGAGGGAGTATTATAGGGATGAGGCATTGGAGGGATATTTTAATAAAATAGGAGACTTGGTTGTAGTAGGGCCTAGGACCCCAAAACCTTTCAAGTTGGATCTTTTTAATGGCAAGGCCAGAAAGATGTACAGTACTCTATGTCAAGTTTTGGGGGTAGATGAAGATGTAACAATGCCTGTCCACATAATGCTAATGGTTGTTCAAATTCTTCATCCCCACCTGTCAGTAGTATTTTATTTTGCATCTTATATTGCCCAGGAAATGCATGAGGGTCTGGCAGGAATTCAAGATAGCAACATACACAAACTAATGGGATGGCATTCCCTCATGATGCATATGTTCTTGATCAACAATGCAGAATTGTTTGAGGAAGACATGGAATTGACTAAGTTCCAAGGTGATGAAGAATTGCCTGCTCAGATGTGGAATATAGATCTATTATGGGATAGGAAGAGTGCTAGTTATGTTTATTTTGATAAGGTTTTTGCAACTAGACTCAAGTCACTACTGAGCAACCAAAATGCTAGGGTCCACACTGAAATGATGAAGCTTTTAAGGCCTATGGAATATGCACCAGGGCTAAAAATTTCTCAAATTGGGGAGATCTAATTTTGTACCCTTTTTCTATAGTAATTAGGGTTTATAGATTCAAGGGAACCCCTTAGGTGCTACCCTACAGAGTCCCTCTCAAGATTAGAGTAGTAAAAATCATAAGGCAATTGGGTGGGCTACAGGAAGAAGCCCTGACTAGAAAGATGAAAGGAAACATCTTTCCTACCCTCACCAGAGCCCATCATTTCATCATAACCAAAGGTGGGTGGACACAGTTTGACAAGTATATTGAGCCTTATCATCTAGCCACATCTGTATCCAAGTGTGTAGATAATGAAGACTTTATCATGGGTATCTTCAGGAAGAGGACTAAATGCTTGATATTAGAACATTAGTTCAACTACCTTGAGGATATCATCAGAAACATTTTTGACCTTAGTATCCAGGAAGTCAGGAAGGAGAAATGGATGGAATATAAGAATTATTTGGAGTTTGTATGAAATTTTAACAAGACTTGTGATCCTTTAAAGTAATTTTTCCCATGGTCTTACAAAATTGACTCCCTAATGAATCTTTTTGAGGGGATCATACAGACCCTAAATGAAAAGAAGCAGAGGATGATTGAAAATGAACCAGAAAAGGCTCTTGATGTCTTGAATAAATGTCCATAGGGGATAATAGTCCCACTGGGGGATTATGTAGTTTATAAAAGGAGAGGATACACTACTATTGCACCTAAAGCTGACAAACAACTTTAGCATAAAGGAAAGAGGCCAGCAAGTTTTGATGTTCAAGAAGTGCCCTCTCCCAAAAGACAAAGGGTGGAAACAAAAGAACAAGAAAGTGAATTGTACTCTCCTTCCGAATCCACCATGCAATGTGATGCCCAGGTCATCGCTGAGAAATTGGTGCAGTTAAGGAATGCTGGTGAAGTGGTTATCACCACTCAGGAGTTACAAGAAGGGATGCCAAAGCTACCTGAAAATACAACAACTGACCTCACAGTAGAAAAATTCAATGGTAGGGAGTTAGATCCTATAACCAAGCAAGCAGTGATGAATTCTTTTCTGATGAAAATTTTATTTAAAACTAGGGCCTTCATTCAATTTCTATGGAGGTGCCATATGGATGAATTCAATCATAAGTGCCAAAAGCTGCAAGAAGCCCAACCCAACTCTGCTAAGGAAGATATAGAGAAGGAAGTCAAGGAGGAGATGGTAGCAAATTTTGATAAGATCACCCCTGAAGAGGGTAGGGAAATAATTAAGAACCAGGGAGTTCTCATACTACCTCAATGGGATTTAGCAGATGCAATAGTTTTTGATGCTTTCAGAACGCAAGGAAAGCCTATGAGCACTACTGGGACATCAATTGGTTCTCGGTTTAGTGAAGACCATAAAGCTCTAGGAATTTGGTCATTGAAGAAAAAGGACAAGAGGAGAATAAAGGAAGGTGATGATATTGAAGATACAGGCAACCTAATTGTGAAGAGGGTTATTGACACTTCAGGAACTAAAGAAGAAAACCTCATTGTTCAAACAGCTCATTTAAGCCTAAGGGTAGGTGAGAAAGAAAAGGAGGCTTATGCTAGCTTAAATGAGAAGTGTGAATTTGTACTTAAATCCTACAATGATGAAAAGGTCAAATCCTTGTTGAAGGATGACAAAATAGCAGTACTAGAGGGTAAGAAAAAAATCTAACTTATGCCCCAAGGGTTAATTGCTCAGGAACCTCACCAACCCTCTTCCTCTAGTCCATTTGTGACATATCCCCCATCCCCTGCACCTTTGATTCCCACCACCCAAGAAGCCATTGATGCCAAAAGAGAAGAACTAGAGGCTAAGAAAAATAGGTTGATCAATGAGAGATCTAGGCTAGAAGAAGAGGGTAAAAGGGATCTTGAAGATTCCCCTACATACAAAGAGGTTGAGGAATTGGTGAAACAAAAACATTCTGATCAGATATTTTCCAACCTCAAAAGGTGTGCTAGTGAGGTCAACCTTTCTAACCTCTATTTACTGGGAAAGAAGATTGTAGGCATCATAAGAAGACATGATAATGAAAAGGAATAGTGAGATTTGATAATGAATAACTAGAAAGGGAAGGAAGCCCATGTAAAATCCTTTTACTCTCTTTCAAAGGAGCAGAACAATATTGATATCATCTTGACAAGCACCCATAAATGTCTCAAATTGATGGTTAATTTGGACACCAACAAGAACATGGTCATTAGGAGGGTTACAACTTTGAGAGAAAAGTGATCTAGGGACATATATGACATGTTTCCAAACATGTTCAAAGAGGATGGGAACATAAAAAATGAAGCCTTATGGCTAAGGCAATTGAATGAAACACTAACCAGCAGAACTAAAAGTATTGTTACATTGGGGAATACTGGCTGGTTTGTGTTAACTATTGATATTTTAAACAAAGCCAAGGAATTTTTTGAATCCTAGGAGGTATAAATTGAGAAAGATAATGATGATTGGGAAGAATTCAATAGCCAAAAGGATGAGGTCCTCAATTTTAGTTGGCCAAAAGATGAGGTGTTCACCACATGGGTTAGAAAGTATGGTATAGTCACCCCGGTAGCATGAGATAGTAAATATAAAGGGGACAACAAATACCAAGGAGGTTAAGTAGTTTGAGAAAATCAGATATTGGGGGCTCTACCTTAGCAAGAGGACAAATTCCAAACGTAAAGGACCCCACCACCACAGAGCAACTTCAAGCATTCAGGAGAACATAGGACAAAAGATTACATGGCTTATAACAAAGATTTTTTATCCCATCCTCCTAAAATTTTGTCTCATCTGTAAACTATATTTTGTCCTCTAGCCTAGTCATCCATAGATTTTTGCATCCTTGTTTTCCAAAAGGATTCCAAGATGAATGTGGTTGTCTATAAGTATCAAGTTGTAATATTGTAAAAGGGATGGTAAAAAATAAAACTACAAGGCAGACTTCTGAAGTGTGTCTAAATGTTGGTTTTGAGTCTTTTGAATGCACTGATGTCAAACTTACATTAATAAAATATAATGGAATCTCCATTTTGATATCAATGATGTCTTTTTGCATTTTCTCTTAGTTCTTGTATGTTCAATTTGTAAGGCATTTTGAGGATACTAGTTATAAAGTAGCCATGTCTTTGTCTATGAGTTGCTTTCAAGGAGAGTTTTAAATCTTGTAGATAATTGCAAAGGGTTAGGGTTTATGTAGGAATTTGATACAGGGGTGTGAAGATGAGGGGATATTTTTTAAGGAATTCTATTTGTATTTCCATTGCTTATCTTTAATATATGTATGATCTATTCTGACTCTATCACCCATGACTAGGCACTGGCCAAAATGCTTACAAGTGGTTGTTATCATCAATCAAAATTTAATCAATCTTTATATTTCTATTATCTCAAGTACGTTTCTAGCTAATTTTATTTAGTACAATTTATTTTAGTGATTCCTTGAAGAGTGAATCAATAGGTTAAACTTCCTAAGCCTGATGGCATAAAAAGGAGGATCACAAATCCTTAATCCACTGTTAAAAATGTTGAAAGATAATACTCTCTAAAGGTGCACCTACCTGGGTATGTGGAGCCCAAAGTGTAGAAGGATTTTCATCCTTGTTAATTAGCCTTTTCCCTGTGAGAATCTAAATTGGGTATAAGAGAGTCTGCCATTTATTTCTATTATAATTGATTCTACAAGAAATAGAGCTAACAAATTGGCAACTCTACTGGGGATTGCAATGTTCTAAGATTCATGATCATGAAAGCATTTGTCCTTACAATATTGAGAATTAGTTTGTTTTTCCTCATAATCATTAAAGTGAATTTATTCTACTTATCTATCGTGGACCATTATTTGAAGGTCCTAATTCTAAAAATGATACAGATCTTGTCTCAGTTGGAATAGTTGGTAACTCTAAAATATCTAATCTGGCCCTTTGTTTGTTTTCAAGAGGAAGTCTACTAAATGGAAAAGATTTGTAGTTATGGGCAGTGAAATATCATTTTCTTGAAGTTACCAGGTGAGGAATTATCAAGCCTACTCTATCTGCAAAGTTCCATATTCACTTATTGCTATAAGAGGAAATCTGAGATAGGACAAGGTGTTTGATCTCTATATATATTAATCCTCTGAAAAGAGGTGGCGACTATAACTTCTGTGTATTCCAGTATTGCATAGTGAAATATTTGTTTGTTCTGTGAGATGAGCCAACAAAGAAATACTAGATTGTATTCCAAAATGAATCCTGAAAAGGATCTTGGAGAAGAGCTCCATACGCCTCAAAGGAAATAATAGTCCAAAAGAGGGGCATCTAAACATGATTCCCAACATGCCTCTGAAGGAAGAATGGATATTGCTATTCCAAAAAGGAAGTCATCTTCATCTGGAGATGTAGAACCTATGGGACCATTTGATTCTTATAGAGCTAATACTAATTTTGCTCCCTCTAGGGATACAGAAAATACTGACATAGGGTTCTTTCCTGTCGAAGAAAATCTTTCTCCATCAGAAGAGACCTATGCTGCTCAAACAACATCATATGATTCTGATAAATTGCAAGATGAGATTGTGGTTTTGAAAAGAAAAAAGAAAGAAAAAGAAAAGGAAATGGCTGAAGCAGAGGAAAAATGTGGGCAAAGGCTATATGAATTATTATTGGAAATAGAAGAACTCTTAGCTGAGACTAGAAGGAATGACCTCAAGACTAAAAGCCTGAGTGAAGAAGTTAAAGGTTTGAATCCAGAATTGTTTTGTAGCCTTAATAATTTGAGAAAGAAAGCCCCAAATAAAATATCAAACCCTGACAAGGATGAGTTTGAGAAGGAAGGACATGTCATTAGGAAATTGTTCCCATATGAGAATGAATGAAATGTGAAACTCAAAGTGACTACTAAATATGCCCCTCACAAAGGTAAGCAAAAGGTTGTTGGTATCAGCATAAATGAGCTTGAGAAAAAATTTTCCAACCTTGAAGGAATACCTCAAATTAATTTGGACATTGAACAAGCTAGGAAGGCTAAAGATGACTTGGCAAAACAACTAGAAAAGTTGGAATTGGAGGCTACTGTAACTGATATGAAAATGAAGATAGCCTTACTTCATGCTACCAATAATACTATTGCAAGTAGTTCTATGCATGTGAATCAAGGAGTACAACAATTAAATCCTTCTACTGATCTAAATGTGAGCAAGCAAGGTGGTGCTCCTAAAGTCCAAAAGTGTGGAAAGAACCCAAATGTTCAAAACTCTGGTCCTAATGTAGCTACTCAACTTATGGGTCCTCACCCAAATTTTCAAGCTACCGAGCCCAAGCAGAGTGTTCCTCCACCTCTTCAACATTAAGGAAGAATTGCTAGAAAAAATAGTAACAACGAGCTGGGGAATTTCCAAAGGAGGCCTGTCCACATGAACAGATACAGAGCTCTCTTCTTTGAAGGTATTCCTGGTCACCCTAATATGATCTCCAATGAGGTAAGAGATAGGATCCCTAAGTTCACAAGAAATAATGTTTTTACTTGTGAAGAGAATTTAAATTGCTTTTGGTGATAAGATAACTAACTTTGAAATTGAAGATGAGGATGTCATTATGAAACTTTTTGTTCAATCTTTAATTGAAGATGCTAGGGATTGGTTCAGAAACTTGCCTAATGATAGTATTGCCTCTTGGGATGAATTTGTAAAGTCTTTTAGGGAGTAGTATAGAGAGAATGTTAATTCTAGATACATGTTAAATGAGTTTAATAACATCAAGAAGTTCCCCAATGAAAGTATGACTAATTTTAACAGTAGATTTCAAAAGGCCATGAACAAATTTTTCCAAGTCTTGAGATTAGATGAGGAAGTGTGCCTTACCACTTACATTAATGCTCCTGATGGAAAAATGTCTTATCTTCTTAGAGATAAGAACCTAACTACCTTAAGGGATTCTTGCAAGATAGAAATTGACATTGAGAGTAATAGGAGAGTGTCAGGGAAATTGGGGAAGAGAGAAGAAAATAAACTTTGGAAAGGAAAGGGATCAGCCAATAAAAGTGTCAAAGAAGATGATATAGCAGATAAATTGGTGAGTGCAGTAAAATACCTTTCTACCAAGATGGATAAGAATGATAGAGGAGGGTACCCAGATAATAAGTATACTAAAAAAAGATTTGACAGACAACCTAATGTGAGAGATTATCCTTACAAGACTGATTGGAATAATGGCAAACCTGTCCCTAAGGGGAAAGATAACCCAAAAGAAAAAGAAACCCTAGATCCCATTAAAAGGAATAATACAAACTATGTTGAGAACACTCCCTGGTGTGATTCTTGTAATATGCCACACTCTTCCTATCAATGTGTAGTAGCTCAGGCTTTGTTTGACCAAACAAAAGAAAGAGAGCAGGAAGGCCCTTCTATCAATATGTTCATAGTAAAGAAACCATATCCATGGCTCTCTAATATTGCTTCATCCTCTAATAATTCATTTTTGGAGGATAATTATTGTTTTATAAACTACTTACAAAATTCAACCTATCAAAGTGATTAGGATGAGTATGTTTCACAGGCAACTATAAACAAAGTGGGTGATGATAGTTCACAATCTCATTTTAGGACTCCTACTAATGAAGAAAAAAGGTCTTTAACCATTGTAGCAATTAATCAAGAAAGAAGTGATTACAACTTAAGAAATAGAATAGTACAACCAGCTCAAGGCAAGTCTACCCCTGTTTATGTTAGAAAAGACTCACCTCAAGTAAATGAGGATTTTCATCCTAAGGAAGATGACAATGATAAATGTTGG
>MU225096.1:174531-219682 GCA_018584345.1 Thuja plicata
AATGTTGATATGGAAAATTTTATTGTTGAAGAAGTTAAGCCACAGCTAAAGAACACTGACCCAATTGTGGATGAATTGTTGTTGCAACAAAATGGGCTATGGAAAATGTATTTTGATGGAGGATGTTCAAAAGAAGGATATGGAGAAGGAGTCTTGTTTATATCCCCATTAGGTATCACTTTCAAGTATTCATTCATGTTAACTTTTCAATGCACAAACAATACTACCGATTATGAGGCTTTAATCTTGGGAATGGATATTGCCATCAGGCATGGTATTAAATGTTTAAAAGCCCATGGAGACTCCTAGGTAATTATATCTCAGATTAGGGAACATTATGCTGCTAAAGATGATAGATCAAAATTATATAAATATGTTGTCTAGGATAGGATAGAATTCTTTAATGCTTTCAATATATTATGGGTAGAAAGATCAAATAATATAATGGCAGATTTCCTGGCAAATGTTGCCCTAAAAAATAATGATGCTACTCTTACTAGCATGTGTGTGGTTGAGACAAAAAGTAGGCCAGCAGTTCTAGACAATATTCATAATTGGCAAGTTTTTGAGGATGATGATGATATCCTCAAGTTTATCCAATGTATGGATCAATATAATTGTCAAAAGATTGATTGTGAATCTCTAGTGTCAATTGTGGACAATAAGGAGTATATTTTTTATCAGGAAGTCATCCAATTGGATACTAATCACATTCCCATGGGGTTGGTTGAATTGAAAGGCATGTTCAGCATAAATGACAACTATATGACTCTAAAGTCCAATGCTAGGGTGGGAGACTTAGAGGAAATTAATTTGGGATCTGAAACATCTCCCAAATTAGTTTACATTGGCAAAAAATTGGACAGCAACGTGAGATAGAATTTGATAAAATTGCTAAAAAGGTACAAACATGTTTTTTCCTAGTCTTATGATTATTTGAAAGCCTATAGAGAATATTTATTTCAACATGATGTCTCTTTAAAAGAAGGCATTAAACCATTCAGACAAAAATAGAGGCCAATCAATCCATTACTTGCTACCAAGATGTAGGCAGAACTGATGAAGCTAAGGGATGTAGGCATAATAAATCCTATTAGACATTCATCTTGGGTCTCTAACTTAGTCCCTGTAAGAAAGAAAAATAGTGAGATAAGGTTGTGTGTTGATTTCAGAAATTTAAATGTAGCCTCATTGAAAGATAATTACGGACTACCTAACATGAAGGCTATGTTGCATAAAGTCACTGGATGTGATTTTTTATCTATGATGGATGGATTCTCAGGGTACAATCAAGTGCTAGTTAAAGAATTTGAGCAATTCAAAATAGCATTTACTACCCCTTGGGGCACCTATGTATGTGCTCGTATGCCATTTGGGCTAAAAAATGCTGGTGCAACTTTTCAAAGAGCTATGGATGTAGCCTTCAAAGACCTCATAGACATTCTGATGGTGGTGTACCAAGATGATTTGATAGCTTTCTCAAAAAGAGCATAGGATCATTGCAATCACTTGGAAAAGGTCATGATAAAAGCACTAGAATATGGGGTGTCTCTGAAACCAAAAAAGTGTCAAAGGAGGGGGTGAGGATATATCTTGAAAGGGTTGAAGCCATCCAAAAGGTACTTTCTCCCAAGAACTTAAAAGGTATACAATCATTTCTAGGGCATATTAACTTTGTTAGGAGATTTATTGCCAACTTTGCAGAACTGGTTAAACCTATTGTCAAATTGCTAAAGAAAAATGTGAAGTTTGATTGGAGCCAAGAGGCTCATTTAGCCTTTGAAAGAATAAAACAAGCTATTCAAGAAGCACCAGTCCTTGTATCCCCTGATTAGACTAAGCCCTTTTCTTTGTTTACTTTTGCCTCATTCCATACTATTGCAGTAGTCTTATTGCAGAAGGATAGTGAAGGATTTGAGCACCCCATTACATTTTTTAGTAAATCATTACAATCAGCTGAATTAAATTATCAAATGATGGAAAAAAAAGCTTATTCTTTGGTGAAGGTAGTCAAGGCTTTCAGGTCTTATTTGGTTTGTGCAAAAGTAAAATCCTATGTCCCTCATGCTATAATCAAAGACATCTTTGTTCAAAATGAAGTGACAGGAAAAAGATGTAAATGGATAAACAAAGTCCAAGAGTTTGACATAGAAATCCATATCACTAAGGTGGTGAGGGGATTAGGGTTGGCTAAGCTGATGACAGAAGAAAATTTGGATTTGGTCCAAGTAAATAGTGTTGGTGTAAAAGAGAACTACTTGACAAGCATTGAAATGCAACTCTAGTATACCAATATTGTTTACTTTCTAAAAAATGCTAAATATCCAGATAAATTGAATGATAACCAAAGGAGGAGTTTGAAACTGCAATAAAAAAAAAATGTTTTGTTGCAAGGTGATTTGTTCTAGAAAAACAGAGATGGGATCTTGTTATTATGCCTTGAAAAAGGTCAATCAGAAAAGTTATTGAAAGAAATGCATGGTGGAATTTGTGGAGGGTATTTTTTCGCTAGAACAATAGCCCATAGAATTTTCAGGACTAGATATTATTGGCCTTGCATTTTTCAAGATGCTCACACTTTTGTCAAGAAATGTGAGCCACTCCAGAGATTTTCAAGCAAGATGAAGTATTCAGGGGCATTGTTATTAAACCCTGTAGTAGCAAAGGCTCCCTTTGCTATGTAGGGAATGGGCTTTATAGGAGAATTTTCTAAAAAATCAAGTGGAGGGCATGGCTGGACTTTTCTAGCAACTGATTATTTCACAAAGTGGGTGGAAGCAATCCCAACCAAAAAGGAAAGAAGTACTATGGTTATTAAATTTCTGATGGATAATGTAATTACAAGATTTGGTTTCCCCCTTAAATTGATAATGGATAATGCCATGTGCTTTAGGTCTAAAGAGTTCACTGAATTTTGCTCTGATATGGGAATTGTTATGTCCTATTCATCTCCATACCACCCTCAATCCAATGGTCAAGAAAAATCTAGTAATTAAAGCATTTTGCAAATCTTAAAAAAGAGCTTGGAGGGAAATAAGAGAGCTTGGGATGTTCAATTGAAACTTGCCCTTTGGGCTGATAGGATTACTGTCAAGAAGGCCACTGGAAAGTCTTTTTGAATTGGTTTATGGTGTTCAGTCAAGAATGCCTATCAATAATTTGTTCCCAGTTTACAAGTTTATCCAAGATGAAGAAATAGAAATTTATGAACCCATGGAAGAAAGGGTGGTTCATTTGGTAGAATTGGATGAAATAAGGAGAGAATTCCAGAGAGAAAATATCAAACTACAACAAAAAATGAAATAACTTTTTGACAGAACGGCAGATGAGAGAAAGTTTTTGCCTGGTGATTTTGTATTGCAATGGAATACCAGAGCTAAAGATAAAGGAAAACACAAGAAATTTGAATCATTATGGATAGGGCCTTTTGTTATATCCCAGATCTTTGGAAAATATTCTTATTTCCTCAAGAGTCTGGATGATGAAGAACATGAATTGCTAGTGCATGGACAATTCCTAAAAATTTTCTTTAATTAACCTTTCTTCTCCATGCACAGTAGTATGTAGTATATGTATAGTTGTGTTTCCTTTCTGTTGTGTGTTTATTTCCAGTTTTAGGTTAGTCTCGTTTGTGGTCTACTTCCCTAGAGATCTATGGTTTTTGTTATAACCTGGTGTTAAAACATCCTAAAAGAGAGCCACTGTTGGTGCTATTTTATGTTTGAACTGTGCCTTGTAATTTTCTTAGGGTCCCTTGTCATTCGAGGTGTCCAAGGCTTTGAAATCATGGTTAAAATTATTCTTATGCCTCTGCAAAGTTTGTTCATACCCTTAACCTAGTTGAAAATGGTGGAAAATGTCTAAAAAACCCTAAGTGTCTTGGCCGATTCTATTTTCATGTTACTTTTTTGTTCACTTAAGTTACCTCAAGTCATGTGTTCACGTTAAATGGGTTTTTTTTTTTAAAATAAAAATTGTGTTATCCTAAATGCTTTAATAATTCCTAAGTCACGCCATGAAAAAATCCCTTTTATGTCATTATCTTATGTGGTGAGCAAGTTGGTTTTGATCGAATGGCCCACTTAATGGCTTAATCAAAAGGTAAATGACATCTATCAGTTAATCGATTAAGTAGTGGTGATGCATTTCCTTGGTGGGGCCGAACAGTCATAAAGATACTCAGTTAAACAGTGGGAAAGTATGAAAAAATCTAACAGCTTGCTTAATGGCTTAAACAAAATGTGCACGACATCTAATGGGCAAGTGATTAAGTGGTAGTGACACCTGTCCAGGAAATAATGTGGGTCAAGTCACAAATTTTATAAAGGTTGCTAAAGCTTGGAAAGATCTAACGGTGGGCATAATGGCTTATACCCAAGATGCATGACATCTATCAGGAAAACCATTAAGTAGTGATGACATCTGGCAGCTGGTGGACCCGGACATTTAGAGCTGGAAAGATTTTAAATTGCAGTTAAGTTGTTTTATATCTAACGGTCCACTTAATCACTTAAAAGGAAAATAATCGACATCTAGTGAGTAAATGATTAAGTAGTGGCGATACGTGTCCTTGGTGAATAGTTATTTTTAGGAAAATAAGATAGCCGTCAGATGTAGAGAATGGTGTCTAGAATCTATGGCTCAAATTCAAAGTTGATAAAATGTGTTGCAGAGAGCCATTAAGCCGTGAAATTGAAGCCTGCAAATTAATTACAGAGCTTGTGGCCACTCTAGTTGAATTCAATTTGATAGAATAGTTTGATTGATGTCATAAAATTGATTAAGTTGACTTGCAGTTACAATGATTCATCAAAATCATTTGAGAAAAAATGGGATTGCAGAGAAAATTGGCTTCACGCGACTTCTGTGCAGAATGGGTAAGCTTTTCTGATTCACCAACATTCAGATTGTTAGTGAGATTTGCAGTTCAGAAAGGTTTTTAGAACTTTATGTCAGAATTTAAATCTAATACTAAAATAAAAACCTTATATTCATAATGGCCCCTAGAGTTGAGATTTAGGGAAGATTTGTTACAGCAATTGCCACTGTCCATAGGAGATGCCACTCAAATTAAAAGGGTAGTTCCACCACATCCCCATTTCAAAATTGGAGACAAGTTATATGATTCCAGTAGATGGGAAAAAGATGTCAAGACTAGTTTTGATGGCCTTACTTTGTTCAAAAAAACCTATAGCCAGAGGAATGCCCCTACCCCAGACTGTAACATTTGGGTGTTAGATGTGGGAAAATTGATAGCACCTAGTGTGTTCATGCACACTGATTTGTTCACTTTAATTGCAAACACTTATGACAAGGTGGCTAGGGTTGTTAGGGATAACTAGGGAAATGTGCTATTAACTGTATTAGCTGATAAAATTAGAAGGATCTTCAAGCTGACTGAAACCTCAGACCACATGGATGATATTGATTTTGAGTACTTTAAAGAAGTATACCAGACTCAAAGGGAGTATTATAGGGATGAGGTATTGAAGGGATATTTTAATAAAATAGGATACTTGGTTGTAGTAGGGCCTAGGACCCTAAAACCTTTCAAGTTGGATCTTTTTAATGGCAAGGCCAGAAAGATGTAAAGTTCTTTATGCCAAGTTTTGGTGGTAGATGAAGATGTAACAATGCCTGTCCACATAATGCTAATGGTTGTTCAAATTTTGCATCTTATATTGCCCAGTAAATGCATGAGGGTCTGGTAGGAATTCAAGACAACAACATACACAAACCAATGGGATGGTATTCCCTCATGATGCATATGTTCTTGTTCAACAATGCGGACTTCTTTCAGGAAGAAATGGAATTGACTAAGTTCCAAGGTGATGAAGAATTGCCTCTTCAGATTTGGAGTACAAATCTATCATGGGATAGGAAGAGTGCTAGTTATGTTTATTTTGATAAGGTTTTTGCAACTAGACTCAAGTCAGTACTGAGCTACCTAAATCCTAGGGTCCACACTGAAATGATGAGGCTTTTAAGGCCTATGGAATATGCCCTAGAGCTAAAAATTGCTCACAATTGGGGAGATCTAATTTTGTACCCTTTTTCTACAGTAATTAGGGTTTATGGATTCAGGGGAACCCCTTATGTGCTGCCCTACAGAGTCCCTCTCAAGATTGGAAAAGCATAAATCATAATGCAATTGGGTGGGCTACAGGAAGAAGCCCTGACTGGAAAGATGAAGGGAAACATCTTTCCTACCCTCACTAGAGCCCATCATTATATCATAACCAAAGTTGGGTGGACATAGTTTGATAAGTATTTTGAGCCTTATCATCTAGCCACATCTATATCTAGGTGTGCAGATAATGAAGACTTTATCATGGGTATGTTAAGGAACAGGACTAAACGCTTGATATTAGAACATCAGTTGAACTACCCTGACAATATCATCAGAAACATTTTTGACCTTGGTATCCAGGAAGTCAGGAAGGAGAAATGGATGGCATACAATAAGTCTTTTGACTTTGTACAAAATTTTGAGAATACTTATGATCCTTTACAGGAATTTTTCCCATGGTCTTAAAAAATTGACTCCCTAATGAATCTTTTTGAGGGGATCATATAGACCGTAAATGAAAAGAAGCAGAGGATGATTGAAAATGAACCAGAAAAGGCTCTTTCCATCTTGAATAAATTTCCACAAGGGAGAATAGTCCCATCAGGGGATTATGTAGTCTATAAAAGGAGAAGATACACTACTATTGCACCTAAAGCTGAGAAACCTCTTTAGCATAAAGGAAAGAGGCCAACAAGTGTTGATGTTCAAGAATTGCCCTCTCCCAAAAGATAAAGGATGGACAAAAAAGAATAAGAGAGTGAATTGTACTCTCCTTCCCAATCCCCCATGCAATATTATGACCGAGCCATAACTAAGAAATTGGTGCAGTTAAGGAATGTTGGTGAAGTGGTTGTCACCACTCAGGAGTTACAAGAAGGGAAGCCAAAGGCACCTAAACATACATCAACTAACCTCATAGTAGTAGAATTTACTGGTAGGGAGTTAGATCCTATAACCAAGCAAGCCAGTGATGAATTCTTGTCTGATGATAATTTCATTAAAACTAGCGCATTCATTCTATTTCTATGGAGGTGCCATATTGATGAATTCAATAATATGTGCCAAAAGCTGCAAGAAGCCCAACCCAACTCTGCTAAGGAAGATATAGAGAAGGAATTTAAGGAGGAGATGTTATCAAATTTTGATAAGATCACCACTGAAGAGGGTAGGGAAATTATTATGAAGGAGGGAGTTCTCATACTTCCTCAATGGGATTTAGCAGATGCAGTAGTTGTTGATGCTGTCAGAAAGCAAGCAAAGCCTATGAGCACTACTAGGACATCAATTGGAGCTTAGTTTAGTGAAGACCATGCAGCTCTAGCAATTTGGTCATTTAAGAAAAAGGACAAGAGGAGAATAAAGGTGTTATTCCCTACATCCCCATCCCTACATTTTGTGTGCAAAATGTTGGGTCCCCCTTTTTATTTCTTGTTTGTTTTTGCTTGCATCTTTGCCTTGTCTTTCTTTCCCTTTTCATTTTCCTTCTCCGAGGTTTTCTTCCTCAGCATGGTGTTTTGTTTGTTTGGTTTTCACCTCTGGGACTCCGGTCCTGGAGGTTGTCCTTCATTGGAAACTGGATTCTGGACTCCGGGATTCTTCGCCATGATGTTCTTAAGGATATCATCGTGGGGAATTCCCGGGCCCGGAGTTTGAAGGTTTGCTTTTCTAGAGATTGCCGGAAGGAGGAGGATTACCTTTACCATGGGTATAAATAGGGCTTATCTGTCACTTTCACATTTACCGTGATTAAAACCTTCAAGCACTTAGAGCGATTAACAGAGTGATCTTAGAGAAATTAACAGAGCATTTGCAGACAGTTTATGATAATCAACGCTTAACATTTCCAATCACTTTCAGGCAAGTGCGAGTGCTTCGTAGTGGTGACTCTGACCGTTTGATGACTTGAGCTATTACAGGGCTCCTACGGTAACTCCTCCCTTTCCTCCACCTTCTGTGTTCTCAGGTTGGTGTTTCCGTTTTCTGCCTCTCTAGTTTTCTTTCGTCTTTGTTTGGTTTCTTTTTTTTTGTTTGTGTTGTCATTTTTCTGTTGGGTCTGTTTTCTATTTTCTGGTTTTGCTGTCCATTGGTGGGTCAGCTCTACCAAAGGGTTGTCCGCCCTCTGTGTAGGAGTGGTTCATTTGTAAAGTAGGTAAATAGCTGTATATATGTTTCTTCCTTGTCTGGTTTTCCCTACGGGTGTCATTCCACATTGTATACTTGTGTATATATGCGTGTATAGTTGTATATAGTCTCTATATATCCCTCTATGTCTTTGTATATATCCCTTGGCTCCATGTATATCCTTTCAAGTGGCTTAATGAGCTGGTCGAGTCACCTATGTTTCTGGTTTTCCGCCCATGAACTCGCTTCGGGGCAGAAAACCACTTGTTTGAAACTCGGCTCTTGGCCAGTTTCAAACAGGCATTTTTCTCTCTCCTCCATGAAGTCTGTCAGAACCTCATTTATGTCCCATATGTACAATCAATTCTAGCCAAGTGGCTTTCACTTTTTGCACGTTCAGACAGTTGGCTCCGCCATCATTACCATAACTTCCATTTAATACCTACGCACGTGGTGCCCACGTGGGCTTAATGACTTGGCTTTTTACACATCCTCACCAATGGTCATTTCTCTGGGTTTCAGGTCTCCTACCATCATCCATCCTATGTCTTTAACCAAGTGTGATAAAAATCCCCGGACCCAGATGTTTAATGAAAATCTAAATTTTGTACGATGTGTTTTGCTTTTCGGTCATTCTTGAATGAAACTAACTTTTCAGGAAAGCAAACATCATGGTGGTAAGATGTACGGACCCCAAAATAATTATTTTGATAAACATGTTCTGACGGTCACTTTGCCTTGCAGGTTCCCGGAGTTTATCTTTCAAACATGTCTGAAGCGTCTACATCTTCTCCACCCGGAAGTCCAGAGCTACCTACCATAGCAGAAACCAGGGTAGCAGTAAAATCTAAGATGCAGAAGGCCCTGGAAAAGCTGCCCCTAACCATGAAATTTGTACAGGACAATGTCATCATGGGCTCAAAGATTGAGTCCAAGGTCAAGCTGATAACTGAAACCAACGTCGGAACATGGTCAAAAATGCAGGCCTTGGTGAAAATAATGCACATCCAGCGACAGGCTGGAGATCAACTAGCAATCAACGTCGAGAACTCTAGAATCCTCCACGCAGCTTTCTTCCCATGCTTCGTGCATTCTCCGGAGCTTATCCTAACACTGGCTACCAGCTACAACTCTTCTATCTGGGCCGTTATGCTCGTGGCCGCAAAGCCTATAGGGTACCCCACTCCACTAGTGTCCCTTGACCCAGTCACATTCTAGGCAAGCCTGGGAATCCCATAATTTAAGAAGGCCTCAGTGGTTACAAGGACTGATGCCTTGATCTAGTTCACAAAACTAAAGGATGCTGCCCGGGTATACATGAATAGCCATTGGCTCAAGGCCCCAAAGAGGGACCCAAAGAGGATGAAGATAGAAATTCCCCACTCTGAATTCAAGGAGAGCATCCAGATGGGGATGATAGCACTAGCCTGGGTCTTTGGGCAGCCCTCCGCCCAAGAGTTTTCTAAATGGATGTACTATTTCCTCCTTGGCATCTGCACCAAGGGAGGATACTTTGACTGGGCTACAATAATCTCCAACCATGTCGACTCCCAGTTCTAGCAGTTGAACAGGAAGAAAAAGTTTTATATGTCTTCCTATGTTTTTTGGGCCCTAGCATAGTAGAGGCCCCATTCCCATGGCCTACTTACTGATGATGTGCTCAAGATTGGCCAAGGACAAAAAGCACTGTGGGACCATTTCCCATAGGTTCAATGGGAGGCCAACTTCCCCAGTTTTTTCTGGGTAAATGACGCATTCGTTTACTACCATCTTCTTACACCCACCCGGGATGCTGGATACCGCCTGTCTACTGAGGTGATGAAGTTGGTCCATAGTTATGGAAATTACTATATTAAATTCCAACAGCACACATACATTAGGGTCACCGACTTCTCTAGGAAACCCTACTTGTTGCCCAGACATTGTGGGGACAAGATCGTGCTATTGGATTATTGCAGGAAAATAATGGAGGTGCATGCCTTCTTTGCCCTCAAAAATATCCCCAAAATTCTATTCCCAATCACCTGTGGGAACTACACATGCAGTCTGGCCACCGTAAAAGAGGCGGACATTGACCTGAAAAGTTATAACTTACAGAAATTTTTCTGGCGCAAAATTTTTTTGATCCGCATGGCAGAATTGCGACGGCAATGCCATGGGCTTCAAAACCCCATCATATACACATGGAGGACTTCTGGCTAGACTGCTAAGATGATGTGGAGGTGTGAAGTAGGCACTATGTCAGAATGATAGCCGACATGATGTAGAAATTGAAGCTCCAGAAGTTCCTGACAGACTTCTCAAACGCCGCCCCCACTATCGATCCCCAGTACAAAGAAAAGGGGATCGACAAAAAGGCTCTTCCACCAGTGAACTGGGCCACCCAGGAAGGGCCCACTATTGAATACTTCACTTGAGAGGTGGTCGAGTGAAGCCACGCCTATTTTAAGAAGGTGTGCCCGAGAAGTACTCGCCGAGCAGCCCAGCCGGTGCCAAAGTTAACCCCGCCACCGGTACCAAAAATGACTCTGGAGGGCGGGACTTCTTTGCAGGGTGCAGATAAGGGAAAAAGAATAGACATGACCCCTACTATGCAAGAAATCCCCATCACAGAGAAAATAAAGTAGTCGGTGGCAGCCTCCCAGCAGATGAGGGAGCAATTAATAACGAGGCTGGCCACCCCACCACTCATGGCTGGGCCACTTCGTCCCTCCTCCTCTCCGACATTAGCAGCCTTAATGGTTAAGGAAATGGGGGTGGATCCCCTGGAGGTGGTAGCGATAAGAGATGGAGGGCCACCTCTGGTTACCCGGAGAAAGAAGAAGCTCAGCAAAAAGCCCAAGGCAGAGCTGGGGCTGAAAGCATCCTGCCCCCAGCAAGTAGAAATCCTTTCTTCCAGTTCCCCGAAGCCGGAGAAGGAAATGGAGCCTGCAAAAGTCCCAACCAGTCCCCCTCCACAAGAATAATTTGATGATTTATTTGCAATTGACGAGTTCGGGAACTTGCAGGGGGACAATACACAAATAGAGGTAGAAGCCCAAGGGCGGAACAAGGGGATGCAGAGCAAAAGGATATTGAATAGGAGCCTGCACAGGAACAAGAGTAGCAGGTAGAGGAAAAAGAGCTAGAGCTGGAGATTGCCTCCAAGGCTCAAACAATGCATGGTCCAAGAGTGGACCAACTAAAGCAAGGTGAACAAATGGCATCCGCTGGGGGAACCGGACCTTCGGGAATAACTCTAACCCTAGCCGCCACGTTCCAAGGGCCACTCCCGGTAGCGACCTTCAGGAAGGTGATCACAGTGGCCCAACCTCTAAATCTTGGCCCAGCACCTCCCCTACTACCAAAGGAGGTGCCAACAAAGGAAGAAGCCCTGGGAGAAGAAGAAGAACAACAAGGAGAGCAACTTGAAGAAGAAATCTCTGAGGAAGCCTACCAGAGTCTAGAACTAGTGATAGATATAGAAGACAAGGCTGAGGAGATGGAGATTGAAGAGAATGTTGCTACAGAAGAAGTTGAGGTAGGGAGAGGAATGGACGAGGTTCACGCCACTGAAGAGAAATAGCCACAAAACACTAGGGAAGAATCAAGAGAAAAAATTCTGGCAGGAAGGCCACCCCTACCACCTCAATGGCTGATAGAGAGCAGAAAAAGAAAAGCTCAGTCCGCTCTAGTGAATCCTCTCTCCCTGGCTAAAATGATGGCCCAAGTTCAGGCCCCGCCAAAGGCCAAGAAAGCCTAGATAGTTCATACTCTTCGAACTAGGTCGGGCGGAGAAATAGTTGCCGTTGTGGAAACACCTCCCCCAGACACTGATGAAGCAACTGGCGACCCTGGAGACTACAATGTTGCACAGGTATCACTAGGTAAAAGGGGAAAGCAAGGTGAGGTAGACTTGCTGAAAGAGGCAGCAAGGGTAGTAGAGGACCGATATGAGAAAGAGGCCCAGAGGCTCAAAGCTGAAAAGGAAAAGAAATCAAACCTTATGGGGTTGCTTACTGAGCTGGCTCGACCTATCAATGTCACTCCTCTGGAGGCCTCCACCTCAGAAGATCTACTGCAGAGTGACATAGACTCCCTTTGAGTAATGAAAAAGAAATCCCAAGCAGTGGACAAGTGGGTCTCCCTACAGATAGGAAACACCTGGTGTCCACCCTCCCAGATTTATACATGGCCCGACAGGTTATTCATCAGGCGGAAACGCTTATTGAGCTGTGGGAGGGTGATGCCGAGAATTACCAAGCATGGAAGGTGGAGCTCGAAGAGCTCCTTACCTTGGGAGAGGATATGATTTTTAAATCTGGAATTTTGGGTGATGAATCATTTGATTTTGTGAGAACCCAGCACTCCAGACTTAACCTCACATTGGAGGTAACCAAGCAACTGGTAGGGTCCTTACAAGATAAGGTAAATGCTGTAAAATATTCTTCCAATTTATACAAGTCTTTTGTAATAAATACTTTCGGGGCTGATCCCCTTAGCACAGATACATGTACCCCTGAAGATTCAATTTTGGGGAGTTTTGATGAAATAATGAAATCCCGGTATCAATCTCCAGAGGGGATAGATGGGGCCCAGATGGCAAAATTAACCTGCATGATACTTAGTGGTCATGACGCGGTGAGAATGGCAGATGAATTTAAAGAAAATGTTCCGGACCTGGGGGAACAAGTTGAAGTGGACAAGCACAGAAGGGCCAGCCTGAAAGATATAGATGAAGATGGCATTTCCTGCCTCCTCTAGGCTTTCAATGACAATAAGCAACCTTGAGCTTTCTTCGGAGGCCAGGGAAAACTCACATTGAGTATTCTTTATTCTTTTTTGGATGTAAGTCCCTGGATCCTGGAGTCTCAGATCCAAAATTTTTTATTCTTTGAAAGTGATCCGTGTCCCTGTCCCTGAGGCCGACCGGTCACTTTGAGAAGCGGTTAATAAAGGCTGTCAGAGGGTAGTTGGCTACATCAAGGGGTGTCGGCTCGGCAGTTGGTTTTCTGACAGGATGGTCTTCTTGAGGCACTGCTCAAGGGTACACCTGGCACATTGGAGACAAGGTGCCATGTTTCCCATTTATGAGGCATGTAGCCTCGATCCTTGGGGGACCTACTTTCTTCTTTATCCTTTCTGGCTCTCTTCTCGAGGCTAATTCCTCCATTGTATATCCTTGTCTTATTCTTCTAACATGACAGACCTATTCCATCTCCAGGTCTTTTGTAGGGTGGCGCAGGTAGTACCGACCCCCAGATATTGTATTTTATTAAAACGCGATGTAAATAGGGTTAGGGTTAGAAGATACCTGTATAAATAGCCGAACTGGCCCATTTCCAAGGGTCAGAAAAATTAATGATTTTGCTTTCCTTAGCAATAGAAAGGTGATTTCTCATTTTAAGTTGTAGAGCTCAATGCTCCATTGTTCTGGTTTTATATAGTTAGATGCTCCCTTGGAGCCACCATTGTATCATGCACCAGTGCTTGCTGGAAGGAACATTAATAAAGAAGGAATAATTCTTGGCAATGATGTTGTTGGCATTCCTGCTTCTGAGTTAATGGTATTTCATGTTTTAATTTTCTTTATGTCTTCTATTCTGATATGTTAAAGTAGATTAATGACCTCTTTACTCCCGCTACTGATAAAATGCTAGCTGATGGTTATGTATTTCTTCGGTATTTAGTGTAGTCTATCAGAGTATTATTGATGTTCTAGACATTTCAGCATGACTATAGTTAGACAAAATGTTTCTAACCCTGCAGGATCTTTTTCATTTTATTTGTTGAACTATAGAGTGCTAGGGGAAACCTTACTGTATTGAATCTCCGGAGGTAATGAGTTGAAGAAACCAGCTATCCCCCTCGAAAATAGTCAGCTCTCCCCAACCGACCCCCACGCTATCATGACCTGACACCTAGGTTCTTGAAGGCCTAGGGAATATAATTCTCCCAGATAACCTTTGCAGGCGGAGTTGGCCGGTATCCCTGGAACCCGGTGACAACTTATGACTGTTGGCGGACCCGATTAGCAAAACCCTATCAACAAAAGGAAGGTGATGATATTGAAGATACAGGTAGCCTAATTATGAAGAGGGTTGCTGAAACTTTAGGAGCTGAAGTAGAAAACCTCATTGTTCAAATAGCTAGTTTAAGCCTAACGGTAGCTAAGAAAGAAAAGGAGCCTTATGCCAGCTTAAATGAGAAGTATGAATTTGTACTTAAATCCTACAATAAGGAAAAGGTAAAATCCTTATTGAAGGATAACAGAATAGCAGTACTGGAGGGTAAGAAAAAAATCCAACTTATGCCCCAAGGGGTAATTTCTCAGGAACTTCACCAACCCTCTTCCTCTAGTCCATTTGTGACATATCCCCCATCCCCTGCACCTTTGAGTTCCACCACCCAAGAAGCCATTGATGCCAAAAGAGAAAAACTAGAGGCTAAGAAAAGTAGGTTGATCAATGAGAGATCAAGGCTAGAAGAAGAGGGTAAAAGGGATCTTGAAGATTCCCCTGCATATAAAGGGGCTGAGGAATTGGTGAAACAAAAACATTCTGATCAGATATTTTCCAACCTCAAAAGGTGTTCTAGTTAGGTCAACCTTTCTAACCTCTATTTACTGGGAAAGAAGATTGCAGGCATCATAAGCAGACATGATAATGAAAAGGAATAGTGGGATTTGATAATGAATAACTGGAAAAGGAAGGCAGAAAATTTCAAATCCTTTTACTCTCTTTCAAAGGAGTAGAATAATATTGATATCATCCTGACAAGCACCCATAAATATCTCAAATTGATGGTTAATTTGGACACCAAGAAGAACATGGTCATTAGAAGGGTTACAAATTTGAGAGAAGAGTTCTGTAGGGATAGATATGACATGTTTCCAAACATGTTCAAATGGAATGGGAACATAAAAAATGAAGCCTTATGGCTAAGGAAATTGAATGAAACACTAACGAACAAAACTAAAAGTATTGTTACATTGGGGAATATTGGCTGGTTTGTGTTAACTATTGATATTTTAAACAAAGCCTAGGCATTTTTTGAATCTTGGGAGGTAAAAATTGAGAAAGCTAATGATGATTTGGAATAATTCAATAGCTAGAAGGATGAGGTCCTCATTTTCAGTTGGCCAAATAATGAGGTATTCACCACATGGGTTAGCAAGTATGGTATAGTCATGCCGGTAGCATGAGAAAGTAAATATAAAGGGGACAACGAACACCAAGGAGGTTAAGAAGTTTGATCAAATCAGATATTTGGGGCTTTGCATCAGCAAGAGGACAAATTCTAGATGACAAGGACCCAGCCACCTCAGAGCAACTTCAGGCATTCAGGCGATCATAGGACAAAAGATTACATGGCTTATAAAAAAGATTTGTTATCCCATCCGCCTGAAATTTTGTCTCATCTGTAAACTATATTTTGTCCTCTAGCCCAGTCATCCGTAGCTTGTTGCATCCTTATTTTCCAAAATGATTACAAGATGACTATGGCTATCTATAAATATCAAGTTGTAATATTGTAAAAGGGATGGTAAAAAGTAAAACTACAAGGCAGACTTCTGAATTGTGTCTAAATGTTGGTTTTGAGTCTTTTGAATGTACTAATATCAAACTTACATTAATAAAATATAATGGAATCTCCACTTTGATATCAATGATGTCTTTTTGCATTTTCTCTTAGTTCTTGTATGTTCAATTTGTAAGGCATTTTGAGTATATTGGTTATAAAGTAGCCATGTCTTTGTCTGTGAGTTGCTTTCATGGAGAGTTTTAAATCTTGCAGATAATTTGAGAGGGTTAGGGTTTATCTAGGAATTTGATACAGGGGTGTGAGGATGAGGGGATAGATTGTAATGAATTCTATCTAAGGTTTATTTTTATTTCCATTGATTATCTTTAATATATGTATGCTTTATTTTGACTCTATCACCCATGATTAGGCACTGGCCAAAATGCTGACAAGCGGTTGTTATCATCAATCAAAATTTAATCAATATTTATATTTCTATTATCTCAAGTACATTTATAGCTAATTGTATTCTGTACAATTAATTTTAGTGATTTCTTGAAGAGTGAATCAATAGGTTAGCTTTCCTAAGCTTGATGGCATAAAAATAAGTAGGATCACAAATCCTTAATCCATTGTTAAAACTATTGAAAGATAATACTCAGCCAAAGGTGCACCTTCCTGGGTATGTGGAGCCCAAAGTGTAGAAGGATTTTCATCCTTGTTAATTAGCCTTTTCCCTATGAGAATCTAAATTGGGTATAAGAGAGTCTGTCATTTATTGCTATTATAATTGATTCTACAAGAAAAAGAGCTAACATAACTCTCTGAGATCAAGAAAGTAGACAAAGCCTACACCATATGGAAGTATTTAGAAGATATGTTTGAAGGAGATATTCAAGCAAAGAATATGTGGAAAAAGACATGGAAAAAGAAGTATAACAACTTAGATCTACTACTTGAAGAGAATATCAAAGCTTACAATCAGAGGATTAATGAATCAGTTTCAGGAATCAAAAATAATGGTGAGGAAATTTCAGAGGAAGACATAATGGACAACTGATGACTACATTGACAGTAGACTATGAGAGAAAGATCAATATCTTAGATGAGACTATGAAATTTTCAAAAGACTTTAAGGGAGAGACTTTGATCAACAAAATCTCTGCATTTGAGATATCAAGATTGAAGACAGAACCTAAAAGTGAAACAACTTTCAAAGCCTCAGTCCATGGTAAGAAATCCTTGAGCAGCTCTAGTAATAATGAGAAAGAAGAAGTGGATACAGAACTAGAAGAAATCATTTCTATTATTGCCAAGAAAGAAAGGAAAGGTAAAGGAAAATAAGAAGGACAACTACCATTCAAATGTTTCTTATGCAACAAAGCTAGCTATTTTGCATCCAAGTGTCCTACAAGAGTCAAGAAGTTCATGTAAAATTACAAACCTAAATATACAAAGGAATGCTATCATGTTGAAGATGGTGTAACTGATGATGACTCAGGAGAAGATAAAATTGGATTCATCTCCATTAAATACATTGAGAAAAGGCTTGAATAAATGGACAATGAAGATGAAAAGAAAGTACAAGAGTTAGCATTAGTTTCCAAACAAGACATTAGAACTGACTAGATCATTGACAACAGATGCTCACATCACATGACATGAGACAAAGATATATTTGTACATCTAGAAAAGTACAAAGGTGGTATGGTTAGATTTGGAGATAACACTCCCAAACCTATCATAGGTCAAGGTTCTATTACCTTAGATGGAAAGAACAAGATAGATGATGTTCTTTATGTTGATGGTTTACATCATAACCTACTAAGTGTTGGACAATTGCTTGACAAAGGATATAAGTTGGAATTCAAAGAAAACAAGTGCACCATTAATAACAAAAAAGGAGATATGATTGCATCAGGCTCTAAGACTAAAGGTAATGTCTTTTAGTTCAGTTCAGAAGTAAGTTGTTTTGTTGCAAAAGTAGATGACATTTGGCTATGGCACAAAAGACTTTGTCACATCAATTTTGACAACATAGTAAAGATAAGAAATGTAAAGGCAGTAAGAGACCTTCCTAGTATTGCAAGACTAGTTGATACAGCATGTAGGAAATGTGTGATGGGAAATCATGTAAGGAGCTCATTCAAAAGCAAGCAGAACTCAGTAGAACACAAATCAGATCTAGTGCATATAGACTTATGTGGTCCTACTCAAACAAGATCATACTATGGAGAAAGGTATTTTGTTTTGTTTGTTGATGATTTTTCAAGGATGATATGGGTTGTGTTCTTAAAGGATAAGTCTGAAGCTTTTGAGAAGTTCAAAATATTCAAAGCTAAAGTTAAAAATGAGTTTGGATTAAAACTAAAGTGTCTGAGATCAGATAGAGGAAGAGAATTCACCTCTGACCAATTTTTTGAGTATTGCAAAGAACATGGGATCAAAAGGTAGTTGAGTGCTCCTAGAACCCCTCAAAAAAATGGGATTGTAGAAAGGATAAATAAGATCATACTTGACACAGCACACACTATCATGATAGAAGGAAAAGTTGCACACACCTATTGGAGAGATGCAGTCAATACATCAGTCTATACTATCAAAAAATTACAACTAAGGCCAGGCACAGATAAGACACCTTATGAACTTTGGTTTGGTAATGTACCTACAGTAAAATACTTTAGAATATTTGGAAGCAAGTGCTACATCAAGAGAGATGATGGTGTTGGTAAGTTGGATGCCAGAAGCAATGAATGTATTTTCCTTGGTTACTATACTAAAATCAAAGCATATAAATGTTTTAACTTGAGATTGAAGAAGATAATTGAAAGTACACATGTGAATATTGATGATAAGTTCATGATTCAAGAAAGATACAATTATTGTGCACCTATGATTGAAGATGAACCCAGGTCTAGTAGTAAAGAAACAATTATTGAAGAAATGTTTGATTGTATTGATGTATCATGCAATGACCTTGAAACAAGAAAAGAGGAATCACATATTACAGATGAAGATGTCACACCTAAAGTTCCAAAATTCACAACTAGATACCATTCAAAGGAAGATATCATTGTAGATTAGAGAAGTAGAGTTTTGACAAGATCTAAAGCAAAAGGTTTAACAATTAATGAAGAGGTATGTTTACTTTCACAAATTGAACTTTTAAGTGTTGAAGATGCATCTAATGATTCAGATTGGCAGAAAGTAATGAAAGAAGAATTGGATCAGATAATCAAGAATGATACATGGGAACTGGTCCCTAGACCTTGTGACAAAAATATGATTGGAACAAAGTGGATATTTAGGAATAAGATGAATGAAGAAGGTACAATGGTAAGAAAAAAAGAAAGACTTGTATGTAAAGGATATGTGTAGAGAGAAGGAATATACTACATTGATACATTTGGCCCTATGAGAAGCCTCGAAGCTATCAAGTTGTTTTTGGCCTATGCAACATTCAAGAACTTTAAGTTATATCAAATGGATGTCAAGTCAACTTTTCTAAATGGTGACTTCAAGGAAGAAGTTTACAGAGAACAGCCTGAAGGATTTAATTTATCACACAAACTAAACATGGTATGCAGACTAAAGAAAGTCCTTTATGGACTTAAACAGACCCCAAGAGCTTGGTATGAGAGACTTGATGGTTACTTGAAAAATATTGGATTAAAAAAGAGAGCAATAGATTACAAATTATTCATGAGAGAGACACCTGATGGACTACTACTTGTTGCTATCTTTGTTGATGACATTATCTTTGGAGGTAATGACAGGCTTAGTGTAGAATTTTTCAAAGAGAGGCAAAGTGAGTTTCAAATGAGCATGATTGGACCTATCAAATATTTTTTGGGAGTGAATGTAAAACAAATAGACAAAGGCATATTCATAAATCAGTCTAAGTATGTGAAGGAGATATTGAAGACTTTAAAAATGGAAGATTGAAAACTAGTAAGCACCCCCATGATAATAGGAAGCAAGCTTTCTAAAGAAGATGATTCCACAATAGTTGACAAGACATTATACAAGTCTATGATTTGAAAACTCATATATCTTACTCAATCTAGTACATATATTTCTAATGTAGTTGGCATTGTTGGAAGATTTGCAGCTGAACCTAAACAAAATCACCTAATGGCAATAAAAAGAATATTCAGATACTTAAAGGGGACTATAGACTATGGTTTATGGTATCCTAACTCATAGAATATACAGTTTCATGTGTATACAGATGTAGATTGGGTAGGTTGTGTTGATGACATGAAGAATACCTCAGGAGGAGCAATATTTCTTGGAGACAGATTGGTTACTTAGACAAGAAAGAAGCAGAATTGTATCTCTCAGTCAACAATAGAAGATGAGTATGTTGCAGCAGCATTGAATTGTTCAATAATGGTTTGGATCAAACAGATGCTTAAAGACTTTGGTATTCAGATTGATTATCCTATTGTTATTCACTATGATAACCCTAGCACTATCAATAAGTCAAAGAACCCTGTGATGCACACAAAGACAAAACACATTGAGATCAAATATCATTTTCTAAGAGAAAAAGTTGCAGACAAAGAAGTAAAGTTGGATTATGTGAGCACTAAAGAACAATTAGTAGATATTTTTACAAAGCCTTTATCAAAAGATACTTTTGAGTATCTCAGGGAGAAGCTGGGAGTAATTCCCTTTCTTGAGTTTGATTAGAATTTTCAGCAAGAACATCAGTCATTGGTGACTGATGAATGGTTGACTACTCTACTTCTGGAGTAGTACCTGTGCTTAATTGTTTTTGGCGCCCTTTTCCGTTGATGTCAAAGGGGGAGTATATAGTAAGGGGGAGCATATACTCTGGAGGAGTACATAGTAATGAAAAATACAGTAAAAAGAGACACAAAAGTTAAGAGGAGCTTTTGATGAGGATATTGATAAGATTCTAAAAAGGAGGATACTTTGGGTTGATGATGTTTTCCATATAATATTTTTCCATCAATGTCAAAGGGGGAGATTGTTGGAGATTTGCTTTTGTAAAAATAGTTGATTATATGTTTGTCATTGATGACAACATATGGGTACGTGCAGGATCATGGTATGCCAAACTAGGCCCTTAAGTGGCAATGAAAATTTAGAAAATCAGGTTTAGGAAAGTTGACATAAAAATTTGAACAAGTTGTCAATCTTATATAAATATTGTGTAAGAAGAGAATCTATAGAAAATTGAATTTAGTTTCTTTTCTACAAGCCATTTTTTTTAAAAAAATATTCTATATGGTGAAATTTTAAATTTATATGCAGTAGTATGAAAATTTCAGGAAAAAGATAAGAAGTAGATGTATGTCTAACCACCTTAAACACAATAAAGAGATAATAGTTTTTTACAAGATTATAGATATAATTATTAGACTCATGTAACCTTAAACACAATAAAGTGATAATATTTTTATACAAGATTATAGATATAAGTATTAGACTTATGCACGGATGTGATGCATATTTTTTTGTAATTTTTTTCTAAGTAAATAATTAATTATGATTTTTCTACTATAACTTTTCCCAAATATAAAACATTTCATGTCTAACCACCTTAACTTACTCTAAACTTCATGAAATTGAAATTTTTTTAATTTTTTTATTGTAGTGGGAAAAGCATAAAATGTGAATCATGTTTAGGATTTTAAAAATGTTATACTGTTTGAAAGATATAGCTATTTTTCAATTAATATATTAATCAGAACTAAAAAGATAAGAAGTAGGTGTATGTCTGACCACCTTAAACACAATCAAATCATAATTTTTTTTACTAGATTCTATATATATGTAGTAGACTCATGTACGGATGTGACGCATATTTCTTTGTAATTTTTTTCCAACTAAATAATTAATTATGATTTTTCTTCTACAACTTTTCTATAATATAAAAACTCTCGTGTCTGACCACCTTAACTTAGTCTAAACTTAATCAAATTGATTTTTTTTTCTTTTTTTATTATAATAGGTGAAGCATAGAATGTGACACATGTTTCAAATGTAAAAAATGTTATGCCATTTGAACATTATAGATATTTTTCAATCAGTCTACCAACCAGGACTTCCTTTTTACATCGCCACTTTTTGGCATACCATTATCCTGCACATACCCATATAATATACAATAGTGTCCTGTAAACAATTATCAGTACAGATATTCTAGAGCCTTGCGCATTTACATCTATGTTGTAGACATGTTCTGGATGTAATGTTCATACACACATATTTAGATATGCAGTTTCAATCGAGTTATGTTAATCTATTTTGGCAGTTACAATTTTTGGATATTATTTGTTTTGAGCTGACGTATTTACATTATTTCTTGAGTCGCGACTATCTTTGGGATATGCATGTTTTTATTCATGTTTAGTTATGAGTTAATGATGATTATCTAAAGGTGTTAAACATGTTTTAATAGAAGTGTGATGTTTGAGTTAATTTGGTAGAGCCAACTATGTGAAGCGACGTGTCCACTCATCTTGAGTTGCGTGGTCCTAACTTTGATTGTGTGCTTAGTTATGCCAACAAGGAGGTTGCTGAAGTGTTTCCTACAGCCGTTGTGACCTTATCCTTGGATAAGATACATATATAAATTCAAATGTGATCGCTAAGTGTGAAAAATGAAGTGAAAAAGAAAAGACAGAGCAAATCAAAAAGTTAGACAGTAAAAGTTGAAGATCTATGTGAAGAAGCACAAGAAGATTACAATTCATTGGAATTGATCAAGACAACAGGTCTACTCAAATAGTTCATTATCAGATATAGTGTATATCTTCCTTACAAAAAGTTGCAACCTTCATCATTTGAGCAGTGAGCTCTTCGACAGTGTATCCTCACCCCTAACAGGGTTATTTGTAAAAGACTCCTAACAGGGTCCAACCTTTGATCAGGTCTTTGTACTTATTGCATTGTAAAGATCAAATCCTAATAGGGTTGCAAGATCTTCTAACAAGGATCATTATAAACTAGTACATTTATTTATGGGTGATAATTCCCACCGGGGTTTTTACCTAATTTGGTTTTCCCCGTTACCAAAATTATGTTGTTCAATTCTATGTTATCTTGTTGAGTTTATGTTTAAAGTTATTCTTTACTTAGTTAGAGAAATAATTGAATCTTGTAGATAAATGATTCACCCCCCCCCCTCTCAATTATCTCTTGGGACTATTCCTAAAACTCTATGTTGTTGATTCTTAGGATTTTCACGTAGGACAAGATCTCCCACTTGGAGTTCTCTAGGGCAAACATTTTTGTTGGAGGCTTTGGAGATGCGCTTTTGATAAACCCTCATATGGTCAAATGGTTCTTGACATTTCTCATCTATAATTTCTAATTATTGAAGACTCATGCAATGGTAGCCTTCATCTATAACTAGACCTTTGAGGGAAACTCTAAGTGGAGGAATCTCAACCTCCAAAGGTAACACTACTTCAGTGCCATATGCAAGGGAAAAAGGAGTAGCCCTAGTAGGAGTATGAATACTTGTTCTATAGGCCTACAAAGCCAGATTTATCTTTAAGTGCCAATCTCTACCATTCTTACAGACTATTCTATGTAATATTTTAAGAATGGATTTGTTTGATGCCTCTGCTTGACCATTTCTTTGTGGGAAGTAAATGGAGGACCAATGTTGTTTAATCTTGAATTTCTTCCAGAGTTGTTAAAGGTTCTTATTTTTGAAGTGGACTTCATTGTCAATGATAATCTCAGAAGGCACTCCATATTGAAAGATGATATGGTTCAGAATGAATAGAGAGACTGTCTTTCCTGAGGAAACAAAAAGTGGGACAACTTCTACCCATTTAGTGAAGTAATAAGTAGCAGTGATAAAAAAATTGTGTCCACTTGATGAGTTGGGATGAATATGCCTAACAAGATCAAAGGCACAATACTGAAATGGCCAATGAGATATAGAAGGAATGAGCTCCCTTCCTGGAGCATGTATTAGGTTACCATGTTTTTGACACTTTTCACATGACTATGCAAAAGCTATTGCATCAATCTGCATCGTAGGCCAATAGTACCCCACCCTAAGAAACCTTCGGGCCATGGAAAGACATTTGAAATGTCCCCCACAGATGCCCTCATGGATGTCAACTAATGTTTGGTCAGATTCTTCCTTTTCTAAGCATCTAGAAGTGTTCCATCTAGACCCCTCCTATACAAATCACTAGAGATAAGGGAATGATGAGAGGCATTTTGGGTAAGGTTTCTGCCTTTAGATCGATTAAAGGTTTTAGGAATAATACCATCATTAAGGTATGATTAAATGGCACCATAACGGGATGACTCACAACCAACAAGGGTATAAATGACATGGCTTTCTTGGGAGTCATAGATAGGGTGATGTAGCTCTTCCACCAAGAATTTGAATCTAGATTCATGTTTTTCTAATTGAAGAAGTGAAGAAAGTGTAGCCATAGCATCAAATTCTTTGTTCTCTGCTCTAGGGATTTGCTGAAACATGACAAATGTGAAGTATCTCTTCAAGGAATCAAATATTTGCTTGTAAGGGACTAGTTTCTCATTTTTTGTTTGATAATCATCATTAACTTGGTTGATTATTAGCTTTGAATCCCCATAGATGTGTAACTCTGTGATTCTCCATTCTATGGCCATATTAAGTCCATTTGTTAAAGCTTCATATTCAACAATGTTTTTTTTACATGGGAACAATAACTTGTAAGACTTAGGAATTGTGTACCCATGAGGAGAAACAAACAACACACCTGGTTCAATAAGCATTGAAGATATATCTTGAAAGTAGCTAGGGAGACAATCAAGTACCTCATCCTTAGGTGTCTCAGAGAGGTTTTCACTCTTGGATACATCATTTCTTTTTAATTTTTCAGTTTTAACACTGCCACACAGTCATTTTGGCCATCAGAACTCCTAGTCTTTTAATTTTCTTTCTTTTTTTTATCTTGTGACTAAGGTACTTGATGTCTGGATCTATCATGTTGGTAGCTAGTTCAATGGTGAAAGAGACTATGGGTTCAATGGCATTTAGGTAACATGCTATCTCATAATCATTTTTAAATGTCAAGAGCTCAGGTTCTTGATAGCATTGGGAGCAAACAATGAGGTCAGGATGAACAAGAAGCAGGTGCATGACTGGTTCAAGGTTATAAATGTAAATGATATTATCACTGGTGACCAAAGAGTCAGAGTCTTTCTAGTGTCAAGAAAATATTTAATTTCTCTTGGATTGATAATATACTATTTTACACTGGACTTGATCAAGTAATGCGGAGATGTGTGCGAGAAGATGACACATATGACATTATCCATGCATGTCATAATGATCCATGTGGAGGACACTTTGCAGAAAAAAGGACAGCCCAAAACATTTTAACAACTGGATAGTACTGGCCCACACTTCACAAGTATGCAACCAGCTACACAAGGAAATGTGACAAATGTTAGAGAATGGGCCAACCAACTAGATTAGATGAAATGCCCCTAAATCCACAGGTGGTGGTAACTCCATTTGACAAATGGGGCATGGACTTCATTGGACCAATAAACCCTCCATCCAATGGGAAGTCTTACATCCTAGTGTGCATTGATTATTTGACCAAATGGGTTGAAGTAAAAGCTATGAAACATGCCTGGGATCATAAGGTTGCAGATTTTTTGTATGATGAAATTTTTGCCAGATATGGAGTACCAAGAGAACTTGTAACTAAAAAAGGCACCCAATTCATTTCCAATATGATAACAGAGCCCATGAAAGAACATAATATCAAAAATCAAAATTCAATCCTTTTTCACCCTCAGGCCAATAGACTAGCTGAAGTTACCAATCTTGAAATAGAAGCCATCTTAACAAAAATAGTTAATTTGCATCATCAGGACTGGAGAAGTAGACTATCAGAAGTCACTTGGGTGTATAGAACAACTTGGAAAACCACTATAGGGTTTACTCCATTTGAGCTATTATATGGAAAAGCAGCCATGCTACTCATTGAATTTGAACACAAAACTTTGAGGACAACATTGGAGTCAAATATTGATCTTCCTGTAGCACAGAAAGAGCGATCCTTGCATCTCAATTACTTGGATGAAATGCATAAATCTTCCCTGGAGTGCACTGAAATAGTCTAGAAACAAAGGAAAAAGTGGCATGACTTGCATATTAAGAAAAAATTATTTCAAGATGGCAATTGGGCATTACTATATGATTCAAGATTCAAGGAAATACTAGGCAAGCTGCAGACAAGATGGCTGGGGCCATATGAAATAAGTCATGTCTTCAACAATGGTGCTATCTAGTTGAAAACGATTGTTCTAGTACACTTCAAGCTATTATTCAATGGACATCAGTTGAAGTTGTATCGCCAACCTTAAACAAAAGAAGACTTCCTACAATAATTCTAACAACAAAATTTAAATGAGCACCAAGTAACACTTCCTGCAGCAGAGGGTGAAAACCTTCTTCCTTTAGCTCTTCAATATAATTCCATCGAGCATGTCCATAAAAAAAAATTGTGTTTCTATGAATTTCATTCTTCCATTCACTTTCTACTACTTTCCAACTCATCTCATTTATTTATCTTCCACCCACCCACCTTCCACGTCATCAACCTTTTCCTTTAGTTGCTTTCAATAAGAGTTGAGTATGTTGATGCAAGCCACCGCTACTTTCATTCCACTCTCACCACCTTTTTTTGGCACATGCAAATATTGAATGATAGGTACAATCTTTTCATTTTTTCTATTTTTAGCCCATAGATTTTGATGATTATATCTAGTACTGCAATAAATATATCATTACAACATTAAGCCAGTTCCATTCCTCGTGCCAAGTATGCCAAGTGTAGACACTTGTCAATGTTTCATAGGGGGGAGGGAAGTGTATTAATTCCTAAAATTTCATTTCTATTTACTCCTAAAATATTTAATGTCACCTCAAATCTATACTTCACCTTTGTCTCATTAAAGTCCATTGCTATATCGCACAACTCTCGTACCTTTATTCCCAAATTATCTCTGATTGTCAGACCTGATGTGACTTGTAATTAAATTATGTGGAAACCCACAGTAAGAACTATAATTTTTCTTGTTAGAATACATCAACATTGTTCATGCTGAGGATAACAGAGGAATTCGGAAGGAAGCCCATAGTTTTTAAAAAATGAGTAGTCTAAAATTCAAGGAATAAGGCATTTATCTACTACAGAGTAGACAAATTGAAAATTAGAAAGCATGAATGGGAGGCTAGTTGTAGAGACATGATATGGTAGTACATGGTGTGTTACTTCCAGATGTTGAAGCGGTAAGAAGGTTTAATGCATGTGGCTGGTTAAGGTATTTCTTAAAGTTAACAGAATTTGATGAAGACTCAACAGCTGAATTTGCAAGTACATTTGAAGAAGGGCAAGAAACTATATGGGGATTGATAGTGGTTTCCACAGAGGAGTGAATAGTAGAAGTTACTGGATTACTAATGGTTGGATAGTACTACCCTAATTTTCATGATGCCAGAACAGCTAGGGCCTAGTTTACCCTACCAAGCGACCCTCAACAAGAGATTACTAGCTAAGGGTGCAAAAGAATGTCTGTCACTCCACCCTATAATGATTTGGCTAAGCATATTATTAGGTATTTTACATGTGAAGGGAGATTTTCCAATTTATGCACACATCATTTTAAATTACTGAGTTATGTAAGGCATAATCTTCGCGTAAATATCCGCAATTTCTTGTACAATATGTTTTGCATCAGTGCTGAGGAGACCCAAAAAGGAAATGTCAATTCTATTGCCCACCATGACCTAATTAAATTGTTAATAGAAAGATCTCTTAGGGATTCCTCTACCATGGCATGGTTAGAATTTTTCTAGCATAAAACCCTACAACAATAGGTTAACCGTAATGTGCAATCTGGTCATGATGATGTAATACCAATTGACCCAATTGTTGAGCAAGACACCCATAGGGTAGAAACTGATAATTTGCAAGAAAGTATGCCTTTGCCTTCTCATGAGAGAAATGTACCCACTTCTTCCTGAATGAAAGGAAAATGGAAATTAGAGGGAGAAACTTCCATTCCTGCAGCCAAGCCACAAACCCCTACTTCTTCAAAGGGGAAGAAAAGGAAGTCGGTTCGTGCAGCTACTACTCCTTCAACATAGAAGTTGAAGAAGGCTATTAAGAAAAAGGTTGTAGAGATTGAAGAAACCCCTATGTGATGAATCCATAGAATGAGAGGATAGCTCCCTAGAGTATCCTCAGAAAGACAACATGCTTCTCCTTTGCAATTTGATGAACAACCGAATGTACAAATCATTCTGGATGACTTCCCCAAATTAGTCTGCAATTCCAGACTTTCCTCCACATTCAATAGAAACTTATGAATTTGAACTTGATGTTTACCAAAACAGTCCCTAGGAAATCCATCAAGATATCCTAGACAGTAACAAGGAGAGTGCCTCAATAACCCATTAGCCAGCCTACACAAAAAATGCCTTAGTGCCCTACAACAAAACTTGGTTAATAAGTTTCTTAGAGAAGTCATGGAAGGAACAAAGGAGGAAGAGTAACCAGGTAGAATATTCTGGCCCAATCACCTTTCAGATGGTTCTCTTTTGGCTTACATAATAAGTACATTTTAACAAAAAATTTATGGGGAGAAGAGAAAAACAAAATGAAGAGATTAATAACAAAGCAAGGGGAGGAGATTGCAGAATTGAAAGAGCAATTAGAAAAACAAAAAAAAAAATATGGATCATGCCCTCAAGTTTGCTGATCAAATAATTGCATGCAGACCACCCCCTAGGGTTTATACCATCTATTTGAAAGAACAGTTCCTATTGTTACAACTAATGATGACCATTAAAGATATAGACTCTGAGTTCAAGTCAACCCAGTAATTTTATGGCCTATACTAGACCCTTCCCTCATGGTAGAAAAATTTACTTTGTGATATGTACATACATAACTTCATCATTCTAGTAGAGAGTGAGTGGAGCCTTCTACTTTATATAGGGGATGTACACCTAAGGGCACTAATGTCCTAGATGCACAATGAAGCCAAATATGAAAGATAGTTGGAAAATTACAAGGAACATGAGAAAATAGAGCCATTGCCATTAAAGGTAGAAAGAAGCAAGCCATATATACTCCTTAGAGATTGGCTCAATTTGACATATGGAAAAATTAAGGAGGAAACCAGGGATTAAATTTTTGGGATTCGAACAGAGGTCTATGTAGACTATGATGATTTGTCTTACTTCATGTTTCAGAGAGCCCTGGCTGGTGCCATAAATGGATGGGGTAGGTTATTCAAGGCATTGAAGAAATAAAAACACATAGTCCTATCAACCTCCAAGTAGCTATTCAAAGAGCACCAAAGTACATGCAACTAGGAAGGCAAATTAGACAAGAACTATGGTGTCCACTCACAATGCAACCACCAATTCTCCTTTGGCCCCTGTATGACATAATACCGAAAGACTTGACCAACTAAAGGAGGATCTAAGAGTGGATGTCTGGGAGAAGACAAGGGGGTTCTATTGTACACTTTCAAGAGCCAGAGGCAAGGGAGGACAGAGGTTGGAGATTTCAGAGCAACTACTAGAAGATGTAAGGCTTAAGGAAAAGCATTCAGCTTACCAGGGGGAAGATGATGAGACAATTTACTTTCTCCATTATATTAGTCTTTATACTATGCTTTTAAGTATTACTAGAACAATCATAGACTTATAATCATTTGAACTTGTGTCAAATTACAGATAGAACCATTAAACCTATGGGTAGAATAGATATGTCATAATGTGCCAATATTATATATATGTTGCAGTATTTTATATAATAATTAGAATGTGTGTTCTAATATCTGGATCAATTTGATTAAGATACTTGTATGAATATCTTTGCATTATAACTAACCTACCAGGAAATAGGAGCCGCTTGGTAGTGGTCGACAACATTAAAAGAGAACGTTAAAGATCAGCTACAAATGGATAACTAGCATGGCATCAAAAGACACATCTACTACAAATGAGGAGCCACTGCTTCAGAAATGCATGAATTTAGTGCTTCTATATCCCCTCCACACTTCCATCATGTTGAATTGGTTTCCTAGACTTCATTGTATATGTTGTGGGTTGTTGCGTTTCATATTTTTTCTCTCTAGCATAGTTTCAGTTAGATGGTTCCTTTTTTGGTTTAGAATAAAGAATTCAATCCTCTATTTATAGGGAGAAGACTGTTATTTTGTAAGTTCAGAGATTTTGGAATACATAGTTCTGATTATATCTTGCACAACAAGTTCATTTTTAGTTTTATGTATCATTATCATGTAATCAGTTCTTGAAATATAATGAAGTCACTTTTGGTTTATCTTCTCTGTTAATATACTAGTAGAAGCCAACCAAGGGGGCCCACTTGGGAGGTCGATTATAGTAGAGTAGAATAGATTTACTTTTTGCATCTCCAGTATTCTAGATAGAAGATTATTAGTTTCTTCCTACAACATTGTACTTTGTGAATATCCCTACAGCACCTGCAAGGATAGTTATAGTGGATGCTCTAGGTTGAAAGAATAGGCTTAAGTAGAGTTTGCAATTTGTAGAATTCATTTAAGTAAGGAATAGGTGTGTTTTACTTTATTGCATCATTGGTTCAGTGACTCTTTAAGGAACTTAGTGCACATACTATGTTGTACCATTTCAAGTATATGTCCCTAGGTTGACAAACTAAATGCACCTCATGGTGGGAGAAGTGATCCTTAGATTGAATAAACTATTCCTAAGAGAGGCTTTGGGAATGATTACTAATCACCTATTGTGAGGCAGTTCAATTCTTTTGTTGCCATTCTCTGAAAGGATCTTCTACATTTGATTCTTTCTCTAAAGTTGCAACCGACGCATGAGTGACTAGAATATCTGAATCTCCCCAGAGGATTTTAGTGGAAGGGACCCAATCTTCACACATGTCTTGCTAATTTGTCAAACTAGGTATGTATTCTAGTTCATCTTCACTATCTGAATTATTAAGGATAGGAGTAGTGTGCTTGTTGTGATTCACAAATCCTAGGCCAACTAGCTTCTTAGACTTGCGTCCAAAAAGGGCATGATCAGGAGGTTTGGCTCTAGCATCTAATATTTGATTAAGAGGGCCATGTACAAGATAGCCCATCTAACTAAAAAAAGTATAAACTCATCCATAAGCCTTAGGCAAGGGAGAGAAGTTCTCATTATGCATATATTTCTCTTCTCTACAGATCCAGTTGCTAACAAATGTCTCTTCTTTCTCATCTTGAATAGGCACTAAGGACTCGAAAAATGTGCCAAATAAACTCATATCTGAAGAGGAAGGTCTCTTTTCTTGTGAAGGTTTTCCATAAGACCGAGGTGAAATTGGTAATGTTGTGAGGGAGTTGAGTTGATACCCCCCCATGCCAAGGTCTATCAACTTAAGCTTGTCTTTACATTCAGCTAAGGTCGCATCAAAGTCTTATGCTTCTCAATTGAGGGGAACATGAGTTCCTTCTAAAATTGAATTAACAGATAAATTGTTATTGATAGGTATACAAATCTATATTCCATTGTAAGGGAGCTTAACACACTGATGATAGGTAGATGACACCACTTGCATATCATGAATCCATGGTCTATCAAGCAAGATATTCTACGCAATGGGGTCATCATCAACTCTTTGTAATAAAATATCTTTTTCAAGTAGGCCAATCCTAACAAGAAGGATGACCAACCCCTTGGAACTTCTTTTCGCCTCATCGTACGCTTTGATGGTGATCCTTTTCTTGGTATCTATGACATTTTTTGAATAACCCAACTCTTTCAAAAGACTAAATGAACAAATATTAAGCCCAACACCCCCATCTATCAACACATGCCTAACATAGGTCATGTGGATCATAAACTCAATATGAAGAGAAAGATTGTGTGGGTGGCTCAAATATTTATCATCATCCTCTAAAAAGGTAAGGTAATGAGGGCTAGCAATGTGGTTAATCATGTTTTGGAATTGATCGACATCTAAGTTATTGGGGATGTTTCCCATTAGCAAAGCATCCTCAAGGACTTTCTTGTGTCTCAGGGACAACTCTAAGAGCTCAAAGATCAAAATCTGAGTTGGGGTTCTTTGCAACTGATCGACAAGATTATACCTCAACTTCGGATTAACTATTGGTTTTGAGGTGACATTCTTGGATGTCACTAGCTTAGGTTTACTTGATTGGCTTGAATTGGGTCCTCTAATGATAATGGGACCTTGTTCTTGTGTGACAACATTAATATTTTTAGATGAAACTCTAGAGTTATGACCCCTTAGCACCACGATGGGTTCTTCATCAAAGATATGAGGAGAGTCCATGTCTAGATCATAACCATAGGGATCTTTACCCCTCATCATATTGACATTTTCTTCTAAAAATTCAAGCATGTTGATAGTATTCTCTACATCTATGTAGGTGTAATTGATCTCAGCTTTTCCATTCTTAACTTTAGAGGTTTCCCCATTTTCATACTTGGGCAACGGTTCTTTGAATGCCTTATGATCAGCATTGGTGTTCAATCCATCTATCTTAAGTTTGCCACTCTCAATGAGATCTTGAATAATATGCTTGAGTTTCTAGTAGTTTTCAATGTCATGTCCAATACCATTGTGAAACTTACAAAAGGCCTTCCCATCCCACAAATGTGGCTTAACATCAGGTATATAATGTTTTGTGGGATGTTGAGGATGTGCAAGGCTGTTGGCAATGAATTTTTTCAAGACATCCTCATATGAGTCACCAAGTTTTTAAAATTGACATCTTTTTTTCTTAGGCCTATCTACTGGTATCTTGGCTTGCTCTCTTGTTGAGTATACGTATTGAGTTTCATGGCTTGAACAACACTAGACAAGTGGAGCACTGTTTGATCTTTGGGTTGGGAGGAGTCCACAACTCCATCATTGACCACTTGTTTGTTCCTATTCTAGTGTTAGTTCCTCCCTTTATCCTTGTTAGAGTTATTATTGTTTTGACCATTATTGTTGTTTCCATGTTTGTTCAAAATTCCTTGTTCTTTCAAAACATCCTCAATCCTACATGTGGTTTCAACCATGGTGTCAAAGGAATCAAAAACCATCTTCCTAACTTCATACCGCATTTCGGGAACCAAGTTGCTAACAAGGATGTCAATCTTTGCATTTTTAGGAATTTTTGTAGAATAGAAAGAGCATTTTCATCTCCACCTTTTCAAGAAAGTGACAAAGGATTCCCCTTGATTTTTCTTTAAGTTGTATAAGTACAACATGGTGATAGATCTTGAAAGGTTGTATGCAAAGTGTTGAAAAAATCTATGGACAAGCTCTTTGTAAGTCTTGACGGGAGGAGTTATGTTGGTGAACCATTCCATTCCTTGACCCTTAAGACTCCTTGGGAACAATCTCATGAGGTATGAGTCATCTTGATGGAACTCAAAACTTGTGGTATAAAATTGGCACACATGATCATGTGGATCTACATTCCCATCATACTTATCATATTGAGGGATCTCAACCTTTCTAGGGAAGTCTTTCATGTTAAAAAATTTTTCAAAAGGATTTGGAAAAATTGAATCAAGTGAGAATGAATTATTGGGTGCTAACATCTTTTCCATCATTCTCTTAAGTTGTTTGATCTCCTCTTCTTGAGATGGACCTTGCTTCTTAATCTTTTTGTCTACATCAAAGTTGTAGGGGACTCTAGCACCCTTGTTGAATAATTTCTCTAGGAACTTGTCTTTGTTTTTCTATAAATATTTCTCCACATACTACTGGAAGAGTGGTTCTTGTTGAATTTTCATGAATTCCTTGGAGGTGAGGTCAAAAATCGAGCTAGCACCCCCATATTGTGAACGATGATGAGCACATTGTGAAGGTTGTTTTGAGTTCCTAGGAGGTGTTCATCTCCTATAATGATCATTTCTTGAAGCCCTTCTTCCTCTAGGGCTAGGATATCATCATGGAATCCTTGAATGTCGTCCACTTCATGGAGTCTTAGGAGGAGTGGATGTAGGAGATTTATTTCCACCACTAACACGCATGTTATTAAATTGGTCATTAAGTCACTGAGCCAAGAGTCTATCTTGCTCCTCCTGGAGGGATTTATTTTCTATTTCCAACAAGGTTTGTCTCTCAAACTCTAGGAGTCTAAATTGTTCTTCCTTTTCAGCTTGTTCATCTAGGAAGGCTCTCTTTTCATGCTCAATTCTCTTAATCCTTTCACTCATGTATCTTGAAGATGTTTCAATCAGTGAACTTGGTCTTGAATGTTGAAAACAATTATTGGTGTATGCTGAATTTACTCGAGTGTCATAAAGTTCCTCATCTTGTTTTATATGTTGTGATTGATCATATTGATAGGCTTTCCTCTTACCTCTCTGAGCTCTTTGGTGTACATCTAGATATTTAGTTTAGATAAGGGGTGAAGATGGTCAACTATCATGAGAGGAACCACCAAACGAAATGGTATCTCTATGTTTTGAAAATATGTTATCAAGGTGTATATCCATGTCTTCCCTCTCTCATCGAGTCATTGTGTCACTCATATCCATATCCAATTAAGAATATGCTAAGGGTGTTTCCAACCCACTAAGGTGACTCTTGGAATCAAACCAAACTTCTGAGTTGTTCCTAGGTGATTCATCAAATATGGGTTTCTTTCCCTTACATTTTTGGTGATTTTGAGCTAAGGGTAATTGGTTAAAGACTACTTGAGGTCACTTTCCTTGATCTACTTGATATCTTGTTGTAACTAGCATTAAAGAAAAGGTACTACTTGATAGGATGACCCTAAGAAATTTTGGTACCAAGTTAGGATAGTAAAGGCATTCACTTGTTGAAAAGAGAGATGATAAGATAGAATTTTGCAAGGGGTGTAAACCAACACTGCCACAAAGGTTCCCAATGAATGGGTGAATACCCTAACACATATGGATCAGGAGGATGATTTACTGAAGTTATATTTATTGAATTGGAATTTGTTTGAAAGTGAATTGACAAGAGATTACCAAAACTCTCCAAGTGTGTTATCAAAGAATTTAAAGGTTTATATTCTCAACAAGGATAGTTTATAGCTCACCAACTCCATCCAAGGTCACTTGTGAAATCAAAGATTACTAGTTCAAGAGGTCAAAATGCAAGAATCCAAAGTGTAAACAAGCTTCTAACAGTGGGTTAAGTGACCTAGTCTAATCTGGATCAACCAAGGATAGAAAATTGGGCAAGTTGAGAGTTTGACACTTAAGAATGAAGATTTGTTGATTGTTTTGATGTTTGTCTTGATGTTTGGTGTATGTTTTGATGTTTCACTCATGCAAGACATATCAAAAAAATTGATTTTTGTAAATAGAATAGTCACTCCATAACCTAGGTAAGCTAGAGCTATATATGTTGAATTTCCACTTGAACCGAAGTTCAGCCACATCTACTCATGGCAGACAACTTAGAAGCTTGGAGGCATAGGTTCCTCTTTATAGTGCACTCACTTCTCAGGCACACCAAGCTTCAAAGCCCAAGGGCATCACTTCCCAATGGAACATTGTCTCTACTAAGATCCGTGAAAATGTGGGACATCTTAGTTGGTCTCTGACCTTCTGTGCCAACAAATAGAGGGTTTTTGGTCACTAAAAAAAATTTTGTAGTCAAGGCATCCATTTGAGTGGTTGTGATCAAGTCATTTTCCCAATTAAGGGGTCTCTCCCAATCCTTTCAAAGCAAGGTTTTCACCTAAACAATGTAGGGACTTTAATGCACCAAAAGGGTACTAGAGGAGATTTTGGTTGCCACAATGGATTCACAGCTTTCCACTATGAGACTAATCATAATGGAATTTATTATATACCAGTTTGGAAGGGCTTGGCTTTAGCATGTTACCGATTGGGAAATCCACTCTCACTGGCTCTATTAAAGAACTTGAGAGGTAGCCACACTAGGAATATGAGTTTCTCTTGCACCCAAGATCCACAAAGGCAAGGGGAGAGGATACATCCATATATTTCTTAGGATTACAATCTAAAAGACACTTCAAACACATAAGAAAATGACAATAATGCTTCTGGATTTTTTATCATCCCAAAAGGGCGAGATCATAGTTTCCTAAAATTATAGCCATTCCTAAAATACCAAAATAGAAGTTCATTTTAGAATTCTTGAATGTGGGTTCCTATTGTAATAAAAAAAAGTGAAATGTAAGAACAAATTTTAGCATGCTATCGATCAAGGAAACCTGCAAGACAATTTATTAGTAGTCTTTATTTGAGTCTTCATTTCAACATCATTGGAAAATTCTAAATTTTTTACTAAAGCTTGGCTGATATGTCACCAACCTGCAAAAAATATTCAGACCAAAACTCTAAGCCGTTTGGGAGATATGATCAAATCTTTGAAAATCTAGGGTTTTCCTCTCCAAGAAAATTTGCACAAGGGGGCTAGCTCCAAAAATAATCAAAACCAGCATGTAAAGGTGGGTTGCCCCATGGTGGGTGCCAAAAATGTGTGCTGAAAATGTGACACACTTCTATGAGTCATTGTATTCAAGATTTCTCAAGAATGAGGTCTCAAATTGTAACTCATAGCTCCCTATTGATGGAGTGAAAAGGTTTGTGATGAAGGTCCTCAGTTTAGACCTAGTTATGCCCATGCAAGTACACCATGAAATGAGAGATTCAAAGAGGAAGAGAAAGAATTATAGCCTCCATGATCACTAAATATGCATGCAAATGAAAATGAAATCTATTCTATATGATAACAATGCATGGAAGGAAACTAATCTATATGATAACAATGCATGAAAGGAAATATGCAAATTAATCTATGAAGGAAATATGAATCTAAATTAACATGAATCTACTATAAATGGATTGCCATGAATGCATGAGAGAAGAAGACAAGAAGAAGAAGTTGCTTGGTTCAAGCTCAAATGCTCAAACTCTCCTCCAAGATCGGTCTCCAAACCTGCAGCATAACATTAGCATAAAAGTGTATCTCTTGATTATCCAAATGAGAAAGAGAGGTTTCCTTTTAAAGAGCAATGGGCGATAAAGATTAAGAGGTAAAAAGAAATGAGCAATGGTGGAGATTAAATCTTGGCTGATCCATGTGCTCATATCTTCAAAAGGCAAAATCAAAGGCTATGATTAAGAGGCAAAAAGCCCACCACTTAGGAATATGTGTGAAGAAAAATGATCTTTATTTATTTTTATTTAATTTATTTTCTTTTTCCGACACAAAGTGGGATTTAAGTGGGGACTTTATTTATTTAATTAAAAGAGGGATTTTCTTTTAATTAAATAAGATTATTTTATTTAATTAAAAAGGGAGATTTTAATTAAATAATATAATGTTATTTAATTAAGAGAGATTCTAATTAAATAAGATAACATTATTTATTTAAAAGAAATTTTAATTAAATAAGATTATTTTATTTAATAAAAAGGGATTGTTTTATTTTAATTAAATAAGATAATTGATGAAATGATCAAACCTTATGAAATATTGAAATAATTGAATTAATTATGATTTGATCAACGAAATTGATTTGAATTAAAATGTTGCAAATTATTGATTCAGGAAATTTGATAAATTGATAAATTGACAGATTGATTCTATCATTTGATAAATTGAAGAATGATGGCCCATAGTCTAGGCGACCATTTTAGTGTGCATACAGTAGTTACACAAGATTGCAAAGGGACCACATTTCCTGCTACCCTAGGATATGTGGTTTGGTGCATGGAGAGTCATCATGTTGTCTACTCATGGGGGAGGAATATTTTTTCCCATATGTACTATGAGTTGGGGAAGTTTTTTGATATTAGTGATGGAGCCTAGTTATATACTCTATTATATGTATGGATGTTTGAGCATATCACATGTACATGACCAGTGGGGTTCTCGATGGAGGTATATGGCCCATATCTACTTGAATTTTAATATTCATTGAGTACTCATTGGTGGTGGGGCGATTATTTATACTAGAGAGTTGCCATCAATTGGTTGTAGGTAACCGATATCATATTGAGACCATACAGACTAATGACATCCTAGATAGACACTAGTCATAAGATGAGTTGCATACAAAGAAATAAATTATTGGAGTGAAGGCATCACAATATTGTGGTACTTATCTATTTTCACAGGGCAAGGAGACAGTTTGGCTTCCCATAGGGTGTTCCTCGACTAGTGTCATTCTACTCACATGGGCATAGGTTTATTAAGAGACCTAGATCCATACCAACTCTAACACTTGATGAAAGAAAGATCAAAGAATATTCAGAGGTAGAGGGGAGAGATAGAACTGTTTCATAAAATAATTTTGATGTAGGCATGTTGAGAGAATATCACAGATACACAAGTGTACACGGGGTTAGAATTATATATCTAAGAGACTAACCTATAGGAGACCCAAGGCTATGCCACACACCAGAGCATGCGGTAACTGGATATGAGGACAAGGAGGAAGAAGAGGATGAGAAGGGAGATGATGAGTAGCCTAGAGACATGTTAGAGGAGGCACCCATTGGGGAGGACCATGTAGCAACTAAGGAGGAGGCAATGGAGGAGATTGATACTACCCACCCTAGGAGGTGACAATAGTGAGGCTCATCATAGATACCACCCAAGAGGGAGTTTACCTATCAAGATCACGGAGAGTGTAGTTAGTCCATTCCCCCAACAGTATACCAGAGTAAAGCCCCACAAGTTCTAGCTACTAATGATCCTGAGTATGCAAAGGGAGATCCATGTATGAAAGATTAAATTTCAAATTTTGATATGTGCATAAAGTATATGTATGATGTATCATATTATTAATGTTATTATTATATATTACAATTTGTATGAGTGAATGGATATATTTTGTGGGTGATCCTTTGAGAAAAATTTACCTAGAATTGTAGATCCCTTCATCTTCACAAATTAGGTATGGATCACAAAAAGACCATGGGAGACATAAGGATCTCTTTGAGAAAATAGAAGTAGAGATGCAGCTAGGGAAGGATGAATGAGAGTGACTCAAGACGGAGTTGGCAGAGACCTAACATGAGTTGTAGGATATATAAGGATTGATTTAGGTGTATGTGATGTATAGCACATTGGAGATCCATTCACACTCCACAACATCCCAAAGAGCATCATCCACACATATACCACCTTCTTCTTGGTGTAGACCTGAGGTACAAGGATTCGTCATCCCATGGATGAAAAATTATTTTATATGATTTATTGTATGTTTTGAGATATAGGGAACATTTTATGATGTTTGGAGAAATAGGACACATATTTATGGATTTATGATGCTTATGTATATTTTGGATTTTAATTTTATCATGATTTATTTGACAATAGTATAGATAATCAAAATTATATACATGTAATTTAGTCAAAGCATAGATTTAATTAAATAAAACTTATAGAATGCTTATGTAGATAGATGAACATGCAATCTAGCTAATAGTGTTAAATAAATACCAATATATCCAAACATATAAAATTTAAAAGTGTGCAAGTATCTCTTTAAGTAATATCCTAAACAAATGATTAACATATTACACATAAATTCAAGACCAGAATCACATACATTTTTGTCAAGAATGAAGTAATACATGGAAATAAAAAAGATTAATCTTAAACCACTAGCACATATGGTATAATACAAAGATATTAAAAAAGACACAAAGCAAGGAGAAATACAATGAAGAAGGGGAAGTGGGTGAAAGGGGATGGAAAGAAAGATTCAAGCATATTACCAAGGCAAATGCATAGCATTTATTGGGTCCACAAGGGCTATATACCATCCATATCAGCTATTTTATATGCACCAAACCATAGAATGTTTTTTATGATGTATGTGCCAAGCTAGTTAAAATTAAATTTTCCTCTTTCTTCAAGTAGAGTATTAACATTGTGTTGATTCTCGTAAAAAACCTAATCTCCAACTGAGAAAGATTGTTCAATCAACTTATTATTATACTTCTTCTTTAAAGATTTTTTATATGCTTGAACATGTTCAAGGGCATTAAAATTTGTTGTTCATCAAAAATTTCAAGTTGTTGAAGAGATTATTCTCTAAAAGTGTCATTATAAATGATGTGATTAAGGGAAACCCTTAGTGAAGGTATTTCCAACTTCAAAGGCATGATTGCACCTGCACCATAAACTAAATTGTAAGGAGTTGTTCTTGTCGCAGTACAAACACTTGTCCTATAATCCCATAAAGTATAGGTGCGTTGAGTATGCCAATCCTTAGTGTTCTTTTTAACAGTCTTCCTAAGAATTTTCTCAATTTCCTTGTTAGATACCTCAGCTTGACCATTAGATTGAGGATAATAAGGAGTAGAAAAATGTTTTTTGATGTGATATTTGTCAATAAAAAGTGTTACTTCCTTATTTTTGAAAGGAGTACCATTATCAGATATTTTTTTGGATGGAACACCAAATTGAGAAATGATGTTGTCCAATAGAAAATTACAAATAACATCCACCATAGTGGATCGAACTGGAACTGGTTCTACCCACTTAGTAAAGTAATCTATAGTAGTAATAATGTAGGTATGTCCTTGAGAGGGAGGTGATATTTTCCCACTTACATCCAAGCCCCAAAGGTTAAAAGGCCATGAATCTACCTGAAACTGAAGTTCATGTGCGCAAGCATGGATTAGATTATTATGATGCTGACATTGAGAAAATTTCTTGACAAAAGAAAAAGAATCTTGTTCCATCATTTTGCAATAATATCCCATACAAAGGAGCTTGTTTTAACTAAATATTTTCCACCAAAATTTCCTCCATAAGATCCTTAATAAGCCTCTTGTAAAGCCACAAGAATCTCAAAATTTTTAAGACATTGTAATAGAATACCATTGTAAGAGTGCCTATAAAGAACATTAGCAAGAATGATGTATCTTGTAGAAAGTTTGTGAATTCAAGCTCTAGTGTTTCTTGTCATTGATTTAGGAAAAGTACCATCTTGAAAACAAAGAAAGATATGTGAATATCATTCATCTGAATTAAGGCTAAAGAAACAAGTGTCATTACTAGAACTTTCATAGATAGTAGGATTCACAAGATTAGGTATGGTAAACTGTTCATTTTCACTATTTTTTTCGAAAGAAATAAGAGAAGCCATACATGCCATATCATCTGCCTATCTATTATCCTTATGCGATAAAGATGAAATAGAATAAGAAGAAAATCTATTGAGTAAGTTTAAGGAAAGATCATGATATTGTGTCAATGTAGAATGTTTAGCTTGATATGCTCCACTAGTTTTTTGTACAATAAATTGTGAATCTCCAAATATATGTATTTTTTTCACCTTAAAGGATAAATTCACTTTAAATCCAAGGATAAGGGATTCACATAAAAAATATTATTATTACATAAAATATTTAAAGGTGATATGACAAAAGTATCAATTTATTTGAAGGAGATACCAAGATAACACGGGCACTAGAGCCAGTTTTACATTTAGATCCATCAAAATATAACTCTCATGTATCATGAGTGTTAATAGGTAAGAAAAATTTTCCAAGGAAAGATATAGGATTAGAATTTCTAGTTTTTTAAGGAGATTTAGTTAAATGATCAGTCAAAGCTTTTCCTTTGATTTTATTTTGAGAAACAAACTTTAAATCAAATTCAGTTAGTATTATAACCCTCTTTTAGTCAAACATCCTGAAAGATCAGTTTGTTCTAGTAATAACTGAGAGGGGGGGTGAATCAGTTGCCTCAAAAAATTATCCTTTAAACTTTAATCAACCAATCAATACACCTCAGATTATTAATTTCCTACAAGATGCATGTCATGAAATACCTGAAATAATAAACTGTCTGTCGATTTACCTTGTTTGTCCTTTTTCTCCTTGATTACTGATAAGCAGTGGAACTTATTTATTGATACTCAGTAAATATGCAGAGTATACTAATCAATTTAGAAATGCATATGTGAAATGTAAAATAATAAAGTAATAAACCATACACACATAACACTTGAATTTTAACGTGGAAACCTTGTTGACGGAAAAAACCACTCGGGCCGGTACCCCAAATTTTCACTCTTCTGAAGTGAGCCCTATTAGGACCAACCATGTTAAAGGTTAAAAACACACTATTAAGTGTGACCTTGTTAGAGGATTTTATACATATAGGTTGTCACTTAGTATTTGACATCTATTTTTCTACCATCCTTGAATCAGCCTCCTTCTTAGACTGTCAATAGGCTTTAGGAAAATCTTGCTACCATCCTTGAATCAACCTTCTTCTTAGGCTGTCAATAGGCTTTAGGAAATTTCAATGCTACTTTCATGAATCAACATTTTTGGCAATCTATTAGGATATACCTCAATTATAGAAGACTGTTAAGTCATGCTCTGTTAAGATACTTGATGCTTCAATGGTTAAACTGAAACACTATGACCTCTTCCTAATGCAACTTTGAATTACAGATTTTTAGATCTATTTAAGTACAATACCTCTCTGATCAATGTATCAATTCAATTCCTTGTGCTCCACACTTTTCGCTCTATGATGTTGTGCTTCATTATTTGTCGGTGTCTGTAGATTTGCTTAGCTCTCCTTCAGCTTGATTGATCAGGACTGAATGAAGTTATCCTTCATCAGTTTCTCTTTAGCATCCTCTTTCTATTCACTCCCCTTCCATATATGTGATTGCTCATGATTAGTGAATACAGAAATGAATTATCCTTGTCTCTTATATAGACATGATATTCCTTAATTCATGATTCTTGATTCTTCATTCTTGGCATGAAAAAAAATCCAGCCAATTGATTTACGGCTTTAACTCCTGATTTATCTCGTAGTTATCTTCTTTCCAACCGTATAAATATTATTTAAATAAATTACTTAAATATGGTTGAATAAAACAAATAAAATAACTAGTTAAGTCTATCCTTAACCTCTGCTAGCTAGATATTTTGTCATTTTCTGAACTCTCTATTCTGTCGGTCAATTCTTTTGTTCGTTGTCAGTAACAACTGCCAGTTCTATCGGTGTAACTCTAGTTAGCTTTGAGATCTCTATCCGTCAGGCATCATTGGATTTTTATCGTCGGGAAACTCTATTTTCAGCTCTTCAGGCATCCTATGATTTTTCTTCATCGGGAAACACTATCTTCTGCTCATTGGTTATCACTGTGAATTTTTCTCTGTGTTTATTGATGGTGTGCACTCCATCAGTATTGTCTGTCACTTAGTTAATACTTGAATTTTAGGCATTGATGAAAGCATAATCTTTGTTCCACTTATTCTGTGAAGTCTTTGGCATTATGTACATGATCGTACAGATGATATCAAGCAGACATCAATGACAATACAAAACATTAACTAATTTTAATGTCTTGCATCATCTTCAACTTAACATTATCAAACATTCAATTAGTTACATGTCATAAATCTATCCCTTTGGCATTGATGGAAACATACTATATTATCACACTATACTATTTCTAATACAATATAAAATACAATTATTGAGATTCATCAAATTACCAAACAGTTTCTTTTGATAACTGATAAAAATGTCTGACCATTGATAAGCTCTATGTTAGCTTAGATTTGATTCTTGTAGCTTTCTATGTTTCTTGTATTGATGTGTTGTGTTCTCTTCTTGTGTCAATTTCTCTCTTTTGACTATTCTTCTTCTTTGATGTTTCTGTCTATTGTCAGCAACTCTCCCTTTGTATATGATTTCTTCATACAAATTCTCTCCCTATGGATATGATCATTCCCTATTTGGAGTAATCTGATAAGGAATAATTTCTCTTATGATGTGATAATATGGATACATTCTCTCCCTTTGATAATAATGCCAAACAAATATTTTACAAATATCTAACATTCATGTCAAATAATTATTTTCTTCTATTCATAATATATTCCTTGATTTCCCTTATCCATCAACAATACAACAATATGCTCTGGTGCTTGGTTTTGATATATACCTTTCTATATATAGATGTAGCTTTAAAGTGCATCTTTTTGCTTGCATCAGCATGAATGATATTCTGATAATATATAGGCTAATGCAACCTTCATTATTTTACTAACTAGTATACAAGGGTTTGACCCCTAGTCTCTTTCTCAGGTACTCAAATGTATCCTTGGGCAGTGTCTTGGTGAAGATATCGGCCAATTGTTCTTTAGATTACACATACTCAAGTATCACCTCTTTTTCTTGAACTTGTTCTCTTAAATAATGATACTTGATTGCAATGTGTTTAGTCTTTGCATGCATGACTAGATTCTTGGAAATGTTTATTGCACTGGTGTTTTCACAATAGATAATTACTGGTTCTGAGATCTTCATATGCATACCTTCCAGCAACTATTTGATCCATGCAATATTTGAGCAGTTTACAGTAGTAGCAACATATTCTGCTTCTACAGTAGACTGTGAGATGCATTCTTACTTCTTGCTAATCCATGTGACAAGTTTGTCACCCATAAAGAATGCTCCTCCAGTTGTGCTCTTTCGGTCATCAAGATTTCCAGCCCAATTAGTGTCGGTAAACACTTTTAGCTCAAATCTAGCTTCTCTTCTATACCATAAGCCTAATTCCTTAGTATTCTTTAGATATCTTAAGATTCTCTTCACAATAGTCATATGTGATTCCTTGATGTTAGCAAAAAATCTAGCAATAATTCCTACTGCATGTGCAATATCTGGTCTAGTGTGTACAACATACATGAGTTTTCCTATCATTGATCTATAAAAAGTCTGATTTACCTCTATTGACTTGTCTTCCTTTGTTAATTTGCATCTAGTAGCCATCAGTGTTCCAACATGTTTGGAATCTTCCATCTTGAATATTTTTAGGACCTCTTTGATGTATTTTGACTGTGTAATGAAAATACCTTCACCTTGTTGAATGATCTGTAGACCAAGAAAGAACTTGATCTCTCCAAACATAGACATATTAAACTCTTTTCTCATCTCATCAGCAAATGAATTGCATAGCATGTCATTGCCTCCAAATATGATGTCATCAATAAATATTTCAGCAATCAAAGTGTTAGCATCAGTATCTTCTTTCAAATAAAGATTACTATTTTCACTAGTCCTTATGAATCCAATACTTATTAGATAGGAATGAATTCATTCATACCAGGCTCTGGGAGCTTGTTTTAATCCATGCAAGGCTTTGTGAAGTCTACATACCATGTTCCTCTTGTCTGGATCTACAAACCCTTCTAGTTGATCAATGTATACCTCTTCTTCAAGTATACCATTTAGGAATGTTGACATGACATCCATTTGATATACTTTGAATCCTTTATATGTAGCATAAGAAAGTAGTATTCTTAGTCCTTCTAGCCTAGCAATGGGTGCAAAGGTTTCTCCATAGTCTATACCTTCCTCTTGTGCATACCCCTTGCATACTAGTCTTTCTTTGTTCCTTGTGACTTCTCCATTCTCATTTAGTTTGTTCCTA
>MU225096.1:220333-236503 GCA_018584345.1 Thuja plicata
CTTACATTGGGTGTTTTACCATACCATAGCTCATAAGGTGTCTTCTTTGTGTCCTTCTTCAATTGTACTCTGTTAAGTGTATAAATAGCAGTGCTGACAGCTTCCCTCCAGAAGATTTGGGTGATGTTTTGTTCTATCATCAGTGTTCTTGAACAATCAACTATTAATCTATTCCTTCTCTCAGCAATCCCATTTTGTTGTGGTGTCCTTGGTGTAGAAACCTATCTTTTTATACCATCCTCATTGCAAAAATTAGTGAATTCATCTAATATAAATTCTCCTCTATCTGATCTTAAACATTTTAGATCCTTACCACTTTGTTTTTCTACCATAGCCTTATACCACTTAATCATCTTTAATTCTTTAGATTTTTCTTTCAGAAACATGACTGTCATCATTCTAGAGTAATCATCAACAAAGAGAATAAAATATCTATCTCCATAATAACTCTTTGTCCTCATAGGTCCACATAAATCAATATGGACTAATTCTAGAATATCATTAGATGTATGGGTTTTACTTTTGAAACTAGACTTTGTCATTTTACCTTTTTGATAATTTTTGCACATGATGTTGTCTGGCTTTGTCATCATTGGTAAGCCTCTTACACTTCTTCTTTTTCTTATTTTATTAATGTTGTCAAAATTCATATGACACAATCTTTTATGCCACAACCATATGTCTTTGTTTCTAGTCATTAGTCATTAATCCATACAAGGCTTTGTGAAGTCTACATACCATGTTCCTCTTGTCTGAATCTACAAACCCTTCTAGTTGTTCAATGTATACCTCCTCTTCAAGTATTCCATTTAGGAATGTTGACATGACATCCATTTGATATACTTTGAATCCTTTATATGGAGCATAAGAAAGTAGTATTCTTAGTCTTTCTAGCCTAGCAATGGGTGAAAAGGTTTCTCCATAGTCTATACCTTCCTCTTGTGCATACCCCTTGCATAGTAGTCTTGCTTTGTTCCTTGTGACTTCTCCATTCTCATTCAGTTTGTTCTTGAATATCCATTTTGTACCAATGACATTCTTGGCATCTGGTCTTGGCACAAGTGACCATGTTTTGTTCTTCTCAATATGCTCAATCTCATCAGTCATAACACATCCATTCTTCATTATCTAGTGCACTGTTGATAGATTTTGACTCAAACTCATAAATTAAACAATTTGAGTTTAAAGAATTACTTCTTATTCTTGTACCATCTTTCTTATCTCCTATTATCTGGTCCTCTGGATGGTTCCTTCTTATATATCTTGCAAGTACATGTACAACTCTTTATGTATCAGCTTGATCTTCATTACTTTTCACATTATTTTGATTATTATCTTGACCATTGGTAATAGCATTCTAACCATTGGTTGCAACATTTTTTTGTTCTAGATTTAAGCACTATTGCTCAGGTAGAGTTATGAGTTCTTCACAATATACAAACTTATTGTAGTCTTCTGGTTCTTTTGTGCTTTCTAGCTCATTCTTTTCTGCAAATTCATCAATCTTTACATTTGCACTTTCAACTATTTTGTTAGAAGCCTTGATTAGACAATTAAAATCTTTGCTCTTGGTAGAATACCCCAGAAAAATACCTTCATCACTTTTGGCATCAAGCTTTCCATTTCTATCATCTTTCAAGACATGACATTGACTACCAAATATTTTGAAGTAACTTGCATTGGGTGTTTTACCATACCATAGCTCATAAGGTGTCTTCTTTGTGTCCTTCAATTGTACTCTGTTAAGTGTATAAATAGCAGTGCTGACAGCTTCACTCCAGAAGATTTGGGTGATGTCTGTTTCTATCAATAGTGTTCTTGCACAATCAACTATTGATCTATTCCTTCTCTCAGCAATCCCATTTTGCTATGGTCTCCTTGGTGCAGAAACCTATCTTTTTAAACCGTGCTCATTGCAGAAATTAGTGAATTCGTCTGATATAAATTCTCCTCCTCTATATGATCTTAAACATTATAGATCCTTACCACTTTTTTTTTCTACCATAGCCTTACACCACTTAATCATCTTGAATGCTTCATATTTTTCTTTCAGAAACATGACTGTCATCATTCTAGAGTAATCATCAACAAAGAGAATAAAATATCTATCTCCATAATAAATCTTTGTTCTCATAGGTCCACTTAAATCAATATGGACTAATTCTAAAATATCATTAGATGTATGGGTTTTACTTTTGAAACTAGACTTTGTCATTTTACCTTTTTGATAATTTTTGCACTTGATGTTGTCTGGCTTTGTCATCGTTGGTAACCCTCTTACACTTCTTCTTTTTCTTATTTTCATCATGTTGTCAAAATTCACATGACACAATATTTTGTACCACAACCATATGTCTTCGTTTCTAGTCATTAATTAAATGGTGTTAGTATCATTCAGATAGAATAACTTACCTTTAGTCTGTTCACCGGCACCAATCAGTTTTCCTGATTCATTGAAGATCTTTGCCTTCTTGTTCTCAAATGCTACTCTGTGACCTAAATTTTTCAGCTAAGAAACACTCAATAGATTATAATTCAATCCTTTTACCCAATAAGAATTTTCACATTTAATCAGTTTATTCAGCATTATTGTTCCTTTACCTTCAACTGGACAAGGTGTATCATTTTCCATTCTTACTGTACCACCATTATAATATTCAAAAGTGTTAAACTTTTCTTTGTAACTAGTCATATGGTGAGTGCGTCCACTATCTATAATCCAGATATCATTCTTACTAACCTTAGATATGAGTGCAGTTTCTTCATACCTTTCCTCTTCATCTGAATCATCCTTCATAGCTACAAATACCATCTTGATGTCATCTTCAGGTTTGGTGTCAGTATCTTCATCTTTGCAAGCAGCTAGGTAGCTAGCCTTCTTGAATTTATCCTTCTAGTCTCGGGTATAATTTCTTTCTGATCATTGGTAACCTATATAATATTTTTTATCACCTATGTCATATTTTTTCTCAAAAGATTTGTCATCACTTCTGTCATCTTTTCTTCTGTTAGGACATCTAGCAGCAAAGTGTCCAATTTCTTTACAATTAAAGCATACAAGTGGTAACTTGCCTTTGTACTTACCTTTGCCTATTTTTTTTCTTCTAGTCATAAGTGCTTCTATTTCATCTAGATCTTCTTCTTTACTTTCACTTTCACTGTCCCTTCTAGATGAGTTTCTATGATTGGATTTGCTTATTTTTATAGAGGACTTAAATGCAGACTCTAAACTTGGTAAGACACTATTGTCAAAAATGTTCATCTCAAATGAAATCATTTTACCAAGTAAGCTATCAAGAGTAATTGTATTATTTGCAACTGCTCTTATTTATTGAATAGCAGAGACTCTAATAGCATATATGGGCAATAAGGTTCTTAAGATTTTACTTACCACCATTTCCTCTTCAAGTGTACCTCCAACACCTTGTATAGCATTGACTATTTCTTTTATTCTTGTGTTGTACTAGGTGATGTTTTCTCCTTCTTTAATTCTAAGATCATCAAAATTTGCTCTAAGGCTTTCTTCATTGGCTCTCAGAACATTTTTATCACCTCCATGTACAAGCTTCAGTTTGTCCCACATTTTCTTTACAGTTGTGCAATCTTTGACATCTTCAAATTCAACATCAGAGAGTGAGGAAGAAAGCTCTATAACCATGTAGTTATGCTCATGTTTCACTCTTAATTTATCTACTATCAATGGTCATGTAGGAAACACATATTCAGTATCTAATTATTGAGTAACATCATTACCAATACCTGATAAGTGGAGTCTTATCCTTCCTTGCCAAGAAGCAAAGTTGTCTTTGTTCAACTTGGGCACATCTCATCTGTTCAGCTTGTGATATTTACTTAGGTCTTGAAACCTTTCTTCTACACACACAATCCACCAATCAATACACCTCAGATTATTAAGTCCCTACAAGATGCATGCCATGAAATACTTGAAATAATAAACTGTCTGTCAGTTTACCTTGTCTATCCTTTTTCTCCTTGATTACCAATATGAAGTAAAACTTATTTACCAATACTCAGTAAATATGTAGAGTATACCAATCAATCTAGAAATGCATATGTGAAATGTAAAACAATAAAGTAATAAACCATACACACATAACACTTGGATTTTAACGTGGAAACCCTGTTAAGGGAAAAAACCACTGGGGCCGGTACACAAAATTTTCACTCTTCTAAAGTGAGCATTGTTAGGAGCCAGCCCTGTTAAAGGTTACAAACACACTGTTAAGTGTGACCTTGTTAGAGGATTTTATACATATAGGTTGTCACTTAGTATCTGACATCTATTTTTCTACCATCGTTGAATCAGCCTCCTTAGACTATCAATAGGCTTTAGGCAAATCTTGCTACCATCCTTGAATCAACCTTCTTCTTAGGCTGTCGATAGGCTTTAGGAAATTTCAATTCTACTTTCATGAATCAACCTTTTTGGCAATCTATTAGGATATACCTCAATTAGAGAAGGGTGTTAAGTCCTACTCTGTTAAGAGACTTGATGCTTCAATGGATAAACTGAAACACTATGACCTATTTTTAATGCAACTTTGAATTTTAGATTTTCAGATTTATTTAACTACAATACCTTTCTGATCAATGTATCAATTCAATTCCCTATGCTCCACACTTTCTTCTTTGTGATGTACTCCACTATTTTTTGGTGTCTGCATAATTCCTTAGCTCTCCTTTAGCTTGATTGATCAGGACTGAATGAATTTATCCTTCATTAGTTTCTCTTCAGCATCCTCTTTTTATTCACTCCCCTTCTGTGTATGTGATTGCTCATGATTAGTGAATACGGAAATGAATTTTTCTTGTCTCTTTTATAGACATGATATTCCTTAATTCATGATTCTTGATTCTTGGCATGAAAAACAATCCAACCAATTGATTTACGACTTTAAATCCTGATTTATCTCGTAGTTATCTTCTTTCCAACTGTATAAATCTTCTTTAAATCAATTACTTAACTATGGTCGAATAAAACAAATAAAACAACCAGTTAATTCTATCCTTAAGCTCTACTAGCTAGATATTTTTTCATTTTCTGAACTCTCTATTCTATCAGTCAATTCTATAGTTCGTCGTCAGTGACAACTTCCAGTTCTGTTAGTGTAACTCCAGTTAGCTTCAGGATCTCCGTCCATTGGGCATCATTGGATTTGGCTCGTCAGGAAACTCTATTTTCAGCTCGTTAGGCGTCCTATGATTTTTCTTCGTCGGGCAAAACTGTCTTCTGCTTGTCAGTTATCACTGTGACTTTTTCTCTGTCTTTACCGATGGTGTGCACTCCGTCGGTGTTGTTTGTTACTTAGTGAATACTTGACTTTTATGCATTGTTAAAAGCATAATCTTTGTTCCATTGATTCTTTGAAGTCTTTGGCATTATGTACATGACCATATAGATGATATCAAGTTGACATCAATGACAATACAAAGCATTAACTGATTTTAATGTCTTGCATCATCTTTAACTTCACATTATCAAACATTCAATCAGTTACATGTCATCACAGTTTTTGAGAAAAGATGTTTCAAAGGAAAAAAATTTATGATTACATTGATTTCAACATTAATAGGATACTGTATGATTTTATGAAAATAAAAATCTAGAGAAATATATATGTTTTCTATAGGAGTATATCAGGTTTCGTAATCTACAAAATTATGACTAATGTAATACATTGGTCATTCTTTCCCATTTTGATCATGTTGAGCAAAGAAAGCGGCCAAAGCAATAGGAGAAGAAGAAGCATATAAGAAGAATGGTTTTTATGATTGTGTAGGTTGTAAAGTAGGAGTATTAGAAATAGATTGTTTTATTTCTCAAATCCCTTGTGACACTCATCATTATATGATACAATAATATCTTCTTGAGAAAAGATGTAACGAGAATTGCACGATCTGCCAAATATGATACAAACCATCAAAAAAAAATTATTTTCCCTTGTAAACTATGAATTTATGATATATTTTGAGGAGGTGGTATAATGACAAAGGCATCAATCTTTTAAGTATCCACCTCAATACCTATGTTAGAAATTATTAAACCAAGGAGTTTTCCACTATCTACGCCAAAAGCACATTTCTGAGGATTTAAGCGCATGTTGTATTTGAAAAATATCATTAAAATATATTTCTAAAAAGACTAACATAATCCTTATGATTAATGGACTTGGTGAGAATATTATCAATGTAATCATTTAGAATCTATGGATATAGTTGTGAACGATAAGTGTCATAGTACATTGATAGGTAGCACCTGCATTTTTCAATTTCAAGGGAAAGGAAGCCCAAAAAAAGGTTCCCTATAGAGTGATAAAAGTAGTTTTCTATTGATATTGAGGGGGAATAAAGATTTTATTATATCCATAAAATTCATACATAAAGGATAATAAATTATGTCTCGTTGTGGAATCCCCAATCATACCAATGTTTGGAAGCGGGAATCATCTTTCAAAGAAGCTTTATTTAGATCTCCAAAATCAATGCACATTTGAGTTTTATTATAAACCTTAGATACGGCTAGAATGTTTGAGATCCAATGGGAATAATCAATAGGACAAATAAAGTTAGTGTCAAGAAGTTTTTCAATTTCAATTTTCACAAGCAAAGCAATTTTTAGATTCATCTTGCAATTTTTTTTTAATTTTACCACCTTTGCATTAGGAAGAGGAATGATTTTATGGATAAATTTTGTGGATCAATGTCAGGCATATCATAATATGATCAAGTAAAGACATCTATAAATTCAAGAATAAAATAAGTAAGCTCTCTTTGTTTATCCTCATCTAGAAATTTTCCAATCTTGATAACTTTTTCTACATTATAAGGATCCATTTGCACATCACTAGTGTCACTAATCAAGCCATTGTTAGTATTAAGTAATAATAAAAGGGGGGTGGATCAGTATTAAAATACTTTAAACATGAACCAATTGATTTCCAACTTAACCAAATAAATACTATAATGAAAAGAACATAAATACACAACACATAACTCATAACACCATGAATTGTTGTTGAGGTGATGCAAAGGGTTTAGGGTTCTAGTGATTTCTTTCCAAAAGTGTTCCTAATCTCTTCTAACCATCTAATGGTTACCTCTCCTTGTGTTCTTCTCTAATTTCGATCTCCAAGACCCTCTATATCAACTTCTCCTCCAAGTTATAGTTGATTTTTTGAAGACTTCAATGCTCCTAGGTTCAACTAGTCCAACTAGTTCTTCAATTTCCTAGGCTTCATCACTAGATTTTCCCCTAGAATCCCAAAACCTTGCTTAGAATATTCCCATACATCCCCTTAGATTTTTTTCTATGTTATTGGCCCATTAAAATTTCTATATAACCCTTTCCCACACTTCTGGATACTTTCCCAATCAATTTGTTGTCAAATTCACTAGGAGGCCTAATTGGCTTGTTTTCTAGTAGGTCAAATTTTACTATTTTTGGGCTTAAGCTCTCAAATATTCCAAAAAAATCCACACAAAACCTTGAAAATATTCAAGGTATCCATTTACCCTATTAGAATCCAAAATCCTAGCTTCTGGATGCACCCACAACCCTAGTTATCACCAGGCCCTAGTTTTTAGCCTATTAATTAGGCCTCTGGACCAGTCTTGACCAATTGCCACCAAATTGGTCTTCAAACTTTGTTTCACCCCCTCCCACCTTTTGATACTTTAAAGAGAGTATTTAGGGCTTCTGCACATGCCTCTAAGTCTTTTCCCAAAGATTGGGTGCTTGAACCAAATCCAACTTCACCCCATCCAGGCTCACCTTTTCCTAACTATCAGCCATAGGGCTTTACTCTTGGTCTAGAAAATTCATTCCAAAAACAAAAATGAAAACAAAAAAATTATATACAGAATCTAACCCTTCATCCCCTATAGTTTCTGCCATCTCCACTGGTGGATGCTTAGATTAGAGCCATTTTTGGAACTGTGACTCTGTAAATGTGACTTACAAACTAGTGACTTCAAATCTACTATAACTCTCTACTCCTATAACTTCAAAGAAAACTAAAATATGAAAGAAAAAAAGATATCTTGAAACACTACACCCCCATGGGGTTTTCTCTCCTTTCCCAATCCATACATAACCATATAGAATGCAAAAAGAACTGTGAATTACAAGTACACAGTTAAAGACATTCGTACAGAGGTTCACAAAATAGGTTTTGTAATCCACAACTTCATTAAACTTCTTAGAATCATAAATCCATGCTCATATAATGAGCATGAGTGGTTACAACCGCTCTAACTTCATTTTCCAACTTCTTTCCACAAGTTGCAAAAGTTGCTCGAGCAACTTTCAAAGTTGCTAGCAACCTTTTTGCATTTTGTGCTATTCGAATCATTTTTCAACTCGATTGATGTTGTTGACTTATATGACCCTAGTTATGACATTTATGGTCCTAAGAGACACACTAAACCCAAATTACACAAAAATAGAACATTTTGTCTTTCTATGTCAAAATGACCATAAAGCACCTAGTGAGAACTTTTGGCTCTTACAAACATGGAGGTGGTCACCTTTGGATCCAACCTATTGGATCTTATTCCAAACCACACACAACCCTAAAACACACCCAACACATCAAAATGGGAGGTGCTCTACACCATACTCCCCTGGGACAAAGAACTCAAGTCCCTTGAGTTAGGAGGTCTTCAATGGTGACCTCATGCTTCAAAATGTTTGCTTCAGTCATCCAAGTGGCCTCATCTATAGGTAGTCCCTCCCACTTAACTATATACTCTCTGTAAGTACCCTTCCTTGTCTTTTTCAGCACATTAGAATTAAGTATATTGTCTAACTGTAGTGGGATTGGGGTAGGAAAGTCTTTCACCCAATCATCATCTCCTGGATCTATAAGAGTGGTTTGACCTATGTCTAGAGATGGTCCCTTATAGGGATACAGGTCACATACATTAAAGATTGGTGAAATTCCCAAATCAGGAGGCAATTTGACCTCATATGTATTCTTTCCATACTTGTGCAATATCTTCAAGGGCCCTATCTTGTTCATGAGTAACTTGGTAGGCTGCCCCTTGGGTAGTCTTTCCTTTCTAAGGAAAGCAAGTACTAAATCTCCCACCTTGAATTGAAAATACCTCCTTGTCTAATCTTCCTTAGACTTATACTTCTCCACTTGCTTTTGTAGAGTCTTTTTGACTTGAGCATGAAACTCCTTCATCTGCTCTGCAAATGAATCCCCTTGGGCACTCCTTTTTTTCCTACAATCTAAGATCCCTCAACTCTAAGATCCCTCTAGGATTGACCCTATATACTATCTCAAAGGGGATTTTACTAGTACTCCTATTAATGTAGTCATTATAGGAAAATTATGCCTACCCTATGATGTGATACCATAACTATCCATGTTACTTAGTCAAGCATCTCAACAAGTTCCCAAGTGACCTATTTACTACCTTAGTTTTCCCATCTGACTATGGATGATAGGATCAAGAGAAAGACAAGTTTGTACCTAGCATCTTCCAAAGGGTCCTCCAATACTGACCCACAAACTTACTATCTCTGTCACTTACTATATTCAGTGGCAATCCATGGATCCTTACAATGTATATGAAGAATAGACCTGCAATTTGGGAAGCATCATTGGTTTTCTTACATAGAATGAAATGAGTCATTTTGCTAAAATGGTCCACCACAACAAAGACACTATCATGACCCCTTCTTGTCTTTGGTAACCCCAAAACAAAGTCCATACTTAGGCACTCCCAAGGCCTTTGGGGTATGGATAGGGGTCGATACAATCCACTGTTACTACTTTGTCCTTTATCCCTCTAACATGTCTAACATTTCTCTACAAATTTCCTTACATCTGACTGTAAATTAGGCCAATAATAATGCCTAGTCACTTGTTCATGTGTCTCATCCACTCCAAAGTAGCCTCCCAAGCTTCCTTGGTGTTTCTCCTTCACAATGTTCTCCCTCATTGAACACTAAGGTATACACATGGGGTGTCCTTTAAACAATAGTCCTTCCTATAACATAAAGTCAGTGAATTCCACCTTGAACCCCTGTTGGAACTTTACACATGCCTCATAGGCATCTTTGAATTCATTATCCTCTTTGCAGAGGTCTTTCAAATCATTCATCCCCACACTCTGCAATTGTATCTCCTGTATAGTTAATACTCTTTGTCTAAGAGCACCTGCAACCTTTTTTCTAACCCCTTTCTTGTGTTTGATGACAAATGTGTATGCTCGCAGAGATTCTACCCACTTTAGGTGCCTTTGATTCATTTTTTCTTGCCCATTCAAGAAACTTAGGGCATGGTTATTAGTGTAGACCACAAATTCCCTTAGTAGGAGATAGTGTCTCCATTTTTTAAGGGCTTGTACCATAGCATACAACTCCAAATCATAGGTGGAGTACTTTTATTTGGCCTCATTTAACTTCTCTAAGAAGAATGCCATAGGGTGTCCCTCTTGGCTTAACACTGCTCCAATGGCTAGCTTTCTAGTATAACACTCCACCACAAATAGCTGATTGAAATTGAGGAACCTAAGTGTAGGTATTTCTGCTATCATCTTTTTCAACATTTCAAATCCTTGGTCTCCTCCTATAGTCCACTTAAACTTACATTTGATTCCTCCTTTGATTTTATTGAGGATAGGGGCACATACATGACTGAAATTTCTTACAAATTTACTATAGTAGGAGGCCAATCCATGAAAAATCCTAACATCCCCTATGGACCTAGGTGTAGGCCATTCCAAAATTGACTTAACCTTATTAGAGTCCATCTTAATACATCCATTAGCAACCACAAAACCAAGATAAACTAATTCAATTTTTAGGAACTCACACTTTTCTTGATTGATCATCAACTTATGTTGATGTAGCCTTCTCAAGACCATCTCCAAATTCTTCATGTGCTCCTCCTTGGACCTGCTACATATCAAAATGTCATCAAGATATACTATTACACACTTACCAATAAAATATGCTAACACTTCATTCATGAGTCCCATGAATGTGCTAGGTGCATTAGTTAGGCCAAAGGGCATTACTAGCCACTCATACAACCCTTCATTGGTTTTGAAGGCTTTCTTACATTCATCACCATGCCTAACTCTGATTTGGTGATAACCTAACTTCAAATCCACCTTGGAAAAATAACAAGAACCACCCAAATTATCCATCAAATCCTCAATCTAGGGCATTGGGAATCTATATTTTATTATGATTTGTTTATAGCCCTGGAGTCCGTACACATCCTCCATTTTCCATCCTTCTTAGGTACAAGGAAAGTTGGCACAACACAAGGACTCAAACTCTTCCTTATCAGTCCTTTCTCCAACAAATCTTGAATTTGTTTTCCTATCTTTGCATTTTGACTTGTTGTCATCTTATATGCTACCTTGTTTGGAAAATTTTCTCTAGGTATGAGTTCTATCTGATGACTCACATCCCTCGTGGGTGGTAATGAACTTGGTAAACCATTATCCACTATATCATGATATCTTTCCAACAATCCTTGTACCTCTGGTGGCATGTTGGCTTTCTCCTTGGTCTCTTCCTTTCGCTTCACTATTGCTGCACAACAAACTCCTCTCTCCTTCTTCATAGCTTTTAAAAACTCCTTTCCACTCAAGAGCATCACATTGGTTCCCACATGCTTCTCTTTATTAGGTTCTAGCAATGGATCCATTTGAAACTTATTCCCTAGCTTGGTGATTACATAGTTGTTCTTTTCTCCATCATGAATAAGATTCACATCATATTTCCATGGACTTCCTAAAAGAAAATGACATGCATCCATGGTAAATATGTCACATAGGACCTTGTCCTTATGCTCACCTTATTCAAAATCCACCATGGTTTGATCATCTACCACTATTTGTTGTCCCTTGTTTAACCATGAAACTTTATAGGGAGTGGTATGAGGTATCCTTCTAAGTTTCAGTTTTTCCACCATCTCTATTGATACTATATTCTCATTGGATCCAGAGTCCACTATCACTTTCCAAATCTTTCTTTGAGACCTACAAGTAGTCATAAACAAATTCTTAATTTAAGGAGGCTCTATGGTATTAGGTACTTTTAACAAATTCCTTCTCAATATTATATTCTCTCCATCCATTACTGGCCTTACCTTGGATATGGGAGAAGTGACACTTTGTGTATCATCCTCTTGTACCAACTGATTTCTTCTATCTCCCGTAGAAGATGAGGTAGACCTTTCAGGACATATGTCCATTATATGACCCACTTGATTGTAGTTATAACATCTGCCAGTGAAGACTGAATTATATCTTCCTTGGGACTGGAATCTACCTCTTGGTGGTCCTCTTCCTCTATATCCCCCTCTTTTAAATGACCCTCTGAACTGATTACCCCCACTATTATGAATAGACTGATTCTCGTCTGGTCTATTTGGGATTTGTCCTCTACCAAAATTACTCCTTCCTCTAAATCCTCTGTTATTGTTACCACCCCTTCCTCTTTGATGGAAGTCATTCCTCCTTCTAGCCTTATCCTCTACTCTGGTCCTCTATTATTGGACCACATGCTTTCATGACATCTGGTCATTATCTTATATGCTATCCAGCACCACTCCATGAGCCTACATTGCTATCCTCTATTTTTTTTAGCAAGGCAAGAGCTATCCAGCACCGCTCCATGAGCCTACATTTCTCATGATGAAAGAGAAAATGCTAAGAATGCTAAAAGATAAGGTGAAAATGCTGTATAAGAACTTTAATAAAAATTAGGATCCTTTGTGAAGGAAAAGAGTTTCTCTTTTATAGAAATCTCTCTTGAATCGACGGTTGAGATCGAACAAAAAGAGTGGCTCAGATTTGACTGAAGAAGAAAAATCCATGTGCAAGTGATTCAATTGGTTGGGAGAGTCAGTTGACTGAACTGACTCATCAATTATTTTGTAAACTTCCAAAATTAGTTCATGGTTAACTGAAATGTTTCCAAAATGATAATCAATTTCCAAACAGTTAACTAAGTGGAACTGGATTGTTTCCATTTTGATAATCAGTCAACTAAATTTGATGATGTCATATGCATTTTTAATAAATTAATTGATTTTGAATGCACATTTATGTTTTTATAATTAATGTAATTCCTTTTTGATTTAATTGACAATTTTGTAATTTTTATTTAATTAATATGGCATAATATCAATTAAATAATAGTATAAAGTTTATTTGCCAATGTAATGTGATTTTAGGAATTAATTAATTAATCAAGTAAGATGATCGATTAGGACCTAGGGTTTAGGTTAGATCAGTTCAAATTTGATAATTGCCTATTTGATTTAGGACTTAGGTTTAATCAAGATTAGGGTTTCTTTATTAATTGCTCAGATTGGGGGTCTAGGGTTTGTGTGACCATTTTAGGTGATTACAAAGGCTAACTGAAAACACCTATGCATACTATCAGGAGCCATCATACTAATTTAATCTTGTATCCCTTGTCTCAACCATTTGAGATACCTTTCTACCTTCTCCATTTCTTCTTTTTATCTTCTAGCCCTTAGGCTCAATTTGTCAAACTCCTCAGTATAGGCACTTATTGTCATCTCCTTTTTTCTCAGGTTTTGCAACTTTTGATACATCAGAATCTCATAGTCAGTAGGAAAGAATTGTGCCCTCAATCTAATCTTCATCCTCTCTGAAGAAACTATCTTCTTCTTTCCATTTGTTACCGTATCATCCTACATCATGTTCCACCACACCAAGGCAGATCCTTTGAGTCTAGCCTTGGAATATCTGACCATCTTCTCCTTTGTCACTTCTTTATAGTCAAACTGATTGTCTATGACCTCTAGGAAATCCAACAAATCTTCACCATTCAATATGCCACAATAGTAGGGTATGTGTTCCATGTTGTCTTTGTTTATGGACTTAAAGGCATCCAAGAATACCTTTTGGTCTTTATCCATCTCCACTTCGTTTCCATTAGATTCTTCTATCTAATTCTCAATGTCTTCATCATCACTCTCATCTCCCCATTCAGTTACTTTCTTCTTACTCCTTGTTTCTGACACACTAGCCTTCTCCAAGAGGCCCTAAACCAATTACACAATGTCATCTCTACTCATTTCCTTAGGAGGGATGCTTTCAACCTCTTGACTCTCCTCCCCTTAATACATACACAACCTTCAAGAATTTCTAGCTCTGATACCACTCTGATGTTGAGGGTTTAGGGTTCTAGTGATTTATTTCCCAAAGTGTTCCTAATATCTTCTAACCATCCAATGGTTACCTCTCCTTGTGTTATTCTCCAATGTGGATCTCCAAGACCCTCTCTATCAACTTCTCCTCCAAGGTATAGTTGATTTTTTGAAGACTCCAATGCTCCTAGGTTCAACTAGTCCAACTATTTCTTCAATTTCCTTGGCTTCTTCACTAGATTTTCCCCTAGAATCCCAAAAACTTTCTTAGGATCTTCCCACACATCCCCTTAGACTCTATTCTATGTTCTTGGCCCATTAAAATTTCTTTAGAACCCTTTCCCACACTTTTGGATACTTTCCCAATCTATTTGTTGTCAAATTCATTAGGAGGCCTAATTGGCTTGTTTCCTAGTAGGTCCAATTTCACTATTTTTGGGCTTAAGGTCTAAAAAATTCCAAAAATATCTACAAAAGACCTTGAAAATATTCAAGGTATCCATCAACACTATCAGAATCCAAAATCCTAGCTTATGGATGCACTCACAACCCTAGTTATCACCACACCCTAGTTTTTAGCCTATTAATTAGGCCTCTAGACTAGTCTTGACCAATTGCCACCAAATTGGTCTTCAAACTTTGGTTCACCTTCTCCCGCCTTTTTATTTTTCAAAGAGATTCTTCAGGGCTTCTTCACATGCCTCTAAGTCTTTTCCCCAAGATCATGGGTGGTCAAACCAAATCAAATTTCACCTTGTCCAGGATCACCTATTCATAACAGTCAGCCATAGGGCTTCACTCTTGATCTAGAAAATTCATTGCAACAACACAAATGAAAAAAAAAACCTTATATATAGACTCTAACCCTTCATCCCCTATTGTTTCAGCTAATTCCACTAGTGGATGCTTAGGTTAGAGCCATGTTTGGCACTGTGACTCTATAAATGGGACTTATAGACCAGTGACTTCAAATCTACTATAACTCTCTACGACTATAACTTAAAAACAAACTAAAATATGAAAAATAAAGCTATCTTGAAACACTAAACCCCCATGGGGTCTAATCTCCTTGCCCAATCTATACACATCTATATAGAATGTAGAAAGCACTGCGAATTACAAGTACACAGTCAAAGACATCTGTACAGAGGTTCACAAAATAAGTTTTGCAATCCATGACTTCATTAACTTTCTTAGAATGATCAATCCATGCTCATATACTGATCATGAGTGGTTACAACCACTCTAACTTCATTTTTCAACTTCTTTCCCAAAGTTGCTCAAGCAACTTTCAAAGTTGCTAGCAACTTTTTTGCATTTTGTTCTATTTGACAATTTTTGTCAACTCGTTCGATGTTGTTGACTTCTATGACCCTAGTTAGGACATTTAGGGTCCTAAGAGACACACTAAACCCAAATTACACAAAAATAGCACTTTTTATCTTTCTAGGTCAAAATGACCATAAAGCACCTAGTGAGCACTTTTGGCTCTTATAAACATGGAGGTGGTCACCTTGGATCCAACCTATTGGATCTTATTCCAAACCACACACAATGATTCAAACAACCCTAAAACACACCCAACACACAAAAATGGGAGGTGCTCTGCACCACGAGGAAACCCTGGCAAAGCAAAAAACCTAGTGGGGATGGTACCCACAAATATGCACTATAAGTATTGTGTCCTTGTTAAGAGTTGAATATTACATTAGCACATTTCCCTGTTAGGGGAATACAAAACCCTATTAAAGTTATACTGAGCACATTGCTCATACAATTCAAAATATAAGTCTATTACAATACTTTTTCAAGAACAAACAATACAAGCATGTGCTATGCTTAGGTAGTTCCAGTTGTAGCTTGCATCACTATCTGTTTAATTCTAGCATCACAATCCATCCATGCATCACATCTCATTCACCAAACATCGTCATACACACTTGTCACACTTATCACATCACATCACATCTCTCTCTCTCTTACACACACACACACACAC
>MU225096.1:236556-261945 GCA_018584345.1 Thuja plicata
TATATATATATATATATATATATATATATATATATATATATATATCTTATTTCATTACCTAGTTGGCTTCCAATTACATCACCAAATATAATTAATACTTATACAAAAATTAATTACCAAGTTGGTGACCATGCACTATTAAAATATAGATAATCCACAATCCAAATCCAACCTAGCATGTTTCGACATCACCTTATACTCCCTTAATCATCATGACTATTCATCTCACCTGTCTTACTATTTCTACCTTTGCATGTCTTCAACTCTCTGTATCTCACTGTGATCAACACCAAAACTCAAGCAACCTTAATAGAAGTTCATACATATCCCAAACTAGCTTCCCCTAAGCTCACATGTCACCATTCATCATATACTATCTTTGCTGATAAAAAATGTACCTCAATACTTTGTAATCTTGCTTCCTGTACTTAGTCATTTCACAATTTCAAACTCCAAAACTGTGTTGCACTCCAAGTGACCATCCATAGAAGATGTGTCGTCATGGATGACAACCCTCAAGTGTTCTATAACACTCCTAAATGAATCACTTGCTAGTAATCTCTCCCTTTGACATTGATGGAAACACTTAGTGAAAAATGACTAAGTGTCAATACCAAAAATGTTAGTAATAACTGAGAGAGTGGGGTGAATCAGTGGCCTCAAAAATATTCCAATAATCAACCCTTAAAACTTAGTACCAAAAAATTAAACCTCTATTTATATTTATTCCTATAAGATGAATGCCTCCAAATTCTTTTATCAAATTACTACTCATCGGATTGCTTTGTAAAACCTTCTACTGTGTGTTTACCAAAGAACAGTCTGTCAATTTACCAACAGACAGTAAATTATCTAGTGTATACCGATCAATCCAATTAAGTTAAGTGTAATACAAAACACTAAATTAATAACTCATAAACAGATTGACATATGGATTCTTAACGTGGAAACCCTGTTAAGGGAAAAAACCACTTGGGGACCGATAACCAAAAATTTTCACTCTTCTGAAGTGAGCTCAGTGAAGAGCCAACCTTGTTAAAGATTACAAACACACAGTTAGGTGTGACCTTGTTAGAGGATTTGAAAGTTTAGTCTGTCACTTGATATCAGGCATCTCTATGCTACCATCCTTGATCAAACACTCACTTGTCCTGTCAATAGGTATCTGGCATTTCATGCTATCTTCATGAACAAACTTTTTGATACTCCATTAAATGTATCTCAATATAGAAAGGATCTTTAAATCTCACTCGGTTGAGAGACATTCAGAATAAATGGTTAAACTGAAATAATTTGATCTGTTCACATATACAACTATATTTGTAGATTTCTAGATCTATTGTAATATCACAAATTATTCTGATCAATATAAGTCTATTTATAACTTTTCTCCACTTTGATTTTGCTCGGTGATGCTATGCTATGTTGCTCGGTGTCTGCAAAATTCTTTAGCTCTTTCCTCATCCTTTTGATCAACACTTTATGAAGTTGCTCTTCATTAGTTTCTCTTGAGCATCCTCTATTTTATTTCTCCCCACACCCATTCGTAATGAATTGAGTTGTCTCTTAAACATACATGATATCACCGTTGTTTAGGTTCTTGATTTTATTGAACTTGGCGTGATCCACAATTCTTGCCAACCAGATTTAAAGTAAAAATCTTATTTTATCTCACATTGATCTTCTTGCCAACTGGACAAATCAGCTTTAAATCAATCACCTATCTCTAGCTTATCTTGTCATTGAAAACAATGATAACTACCAGTTAACTCTATATTTAGCTCTTCCAGCTAGATATTTTATCATTTGTGAACTCCAGTTATTTTTAGTTTAACTCTCTAAGAGTCTCGATCAACACTTCAATTCACCTCGGGCTTCTCCATAATTTTACACTGTGTTTTTGGTCATCGGGTTTTCTTTTCATTCTGCTCATTAGTAATGCTCATTGGTTTTCTTACTTAGGCATCACTGTAACTTAAATGTTGGTGATCTCTATCCATCGGGTTCCACTGACCGTCGGTGTTTGGAGTCACAATGTAAATGCTTGTCTCTTATGCATTACAGAAAGCATACTCTTTATCTCTCTAATGCTATGAAGTCTTTGACACTTTGATTATAATTGATTAGATTATATCACGTTGATATCAATGACAATACAATCCATTAACTGATTTAATGTCTTGCATTACCCTTCTGCATTTTGATTATCAACTTAACATCTTCAAACATTCAATCAGTTACATGTCATCAATCTCTCCCTTTGTAATTGATGGCAACATACTATATTATCATACTATAATATTACTAATGCAATATGAAATATACAGTTTCATCAAGATTTTCTAATGTAACTATTACAAATGTCTAGCACTCGGTAAGCTTAAAATTAGCATAGATTTGTTTCATGTAGAGTGGTTGTCTTCAATCTTTTATCTCTTCACTGGATAGATGTATCATATATCTATTTTGATATGTTCTCTCCCTTCACTTATCCTCTTCTTGATAATCTCTTTTTCCTTTGACAACATTCTTTCTCATGTCTAAACTCTCTTCGTTTGTTACTTCTCTCCCTTAGATGGATATTTCATATGTAATCAATTTCTCTCCCTTAGAATATTGATTAACTCTTCATTTTTTATTCTTGGGAACTTCTCTTCATGGTATGATAATGAGAATATCTCTCTCCCTTTGACAACAATGCCAAACAAAAATACTACTCCTTATTTTATCATCTATATCATCTTCCATCCCTTTGCATAATATACTCCTTGAATTTCCCTATCCATCAGCAATACAATGTCCTAATTTTTGGTTTAGATTTGTACCTTGCAATGTATAGATGTATCTATTGTTGTCCATTCTTAGTGTTTGCATCAACATGACTGATCTTCAGATGTGGTTTAGGCTGATGCAAACTCCTAGTAAGATTACTGACTGCTAGACAAGGGTTAAACCCCTATTCTCTGTCTTAGATACTCAAATGTATCCTTCGGTAATGGCTTGGTGAATATATCAGCTAACTGTTCCTTTGATTGAACATATCCTAGTGTCACTTCTTTTGCTTGCACTTGTTCACTCAGATAGTGATACTTGATTAGCACTATGCTTAGTCTTAGCATGCATGACTAGATTCTTAGAGATGTTTATTGCGTTGGTATTATCACAATAGATAATTACTGGTTCAAAAATATTCATATGCATACCTTCCAGTAATTGTTTGATCCATGTAATATTAGAGAAATTTTCAGCAGGAACCACATATTATGCTTCTCTAGTAGACTGAGAGATGCATCCTTGATTCTTTCTTATCCATGTCACAAGTTTGTCACCCATGAAGAATGCTCCTCCAGTTGTGCTCTTTCGGTCATCAACGTTTCTAGCCCAATTGACATATGTATAGACTCGTAGCTCAAATTTTCCTTCTCTTTTGTACCATAAGCCATAGTCCTCGGTGTTCTTCAGATATCTCTAAATTCTTTTAATAGTAGTCATATGTGATTCTTTTGGATTAGCAGAGAATCTTTCAACTATCCCCACTACATGTGCTATATCTGGTCTTGTGTGAACAACATCTATCAGTTTGCCAATCATTGAACTATATAAGGTTTGGTTTACCTCATTTTTCTTGTCTTCCATTGTCATCTTGCTTCCAGTAGCCATAGGTGTTCCAACTAGTTTGGAATATTCAATCTTGAATATATTTAACATTGCCTTGATGTATTTGGACTAAGTGATGTAAATGCATGCATCTTGTTGAAGAATCTGTAGACCAAGAAAGAATTTGATCTCTCCAAACATAGAAATTTCAAACTCCCTGCTCATTTCATCAAAAAAGGATTTGCGTAACAATTCATTCCCTCTGTTGGAACTCCAAAATCTAGATGCATTTTGAAGTGAATACACTGAAATTTTTTCCCTAAGTGTAAGTTGATGCCCTAAAAATCTTTTGAAGAAGGCCTATTTTGGGTGCTTATAAAAGGTAACCTGATGATTTTCATGATATACCACTCAGGGAATGGTTTCAACACCTTTCAGTCAGAAAGTATAGTGGGTTCCAATTCTTAGATTTTAGTTTTGATGAGTTTTGGAGATAGTCATTTAAAGGTGCTCACCTAAATCTGCATTCTGCATATTGTCTGATTATAGCAAATGACCTACTTTGCATATTCGCATCTTTGACCTGAAAGAGTTTCATGATATAAGGATGGGTCTGAGGTTTTTTAGGCATGAGAGAGAATCTATGTTTCCATTTTTAGACCCCCATGAGTTCATTTGCACATTTTTCCGAAGTCATTCCATTTGCAATTAATGTTGATTCTCAGAATGTGAAACTCCAGAATTAAGAAGTTGTTGACTTTGAGGTCTTACAAGTTTACACTTAGTTAAATGGAATATAAAATTGAATGATCCCCTATATTGTATGCTTGGAAATGTGCTACCATGAATATTTTTATGTCATGATGAATCCATTTTCCCAATTGTCAATCTGATTCCGTTTGCAGTTTCTAACAATTTAATGCAGATTATTTAGCTTGGTCGGAGGACCTCTTTATGAGGTTATATATTGAGTACCATGATTGGTCATATCAATAAAATGGTGCCGCTATATTGTAAATGAAATTTACCTTAAGTTTGCAAGGTCTCATATCTTGAGGGTTTTATATGCACACTTCTCCAGATGCTTTTCATTTGCAGAAATTATTATTCCTCATGTTTTTTGTTTTTGGTATTTCCAAGTGGGTACCTTTGAGGGGCTCCCAAATGTATCTAGTTGATTATCATGAGCTACCTTCTGGGATTCATACTCACCATATAGCTTACTTCCAATTTCTAGAAGCTCATATCTTCAGGAGGTCTCTTGACTTATTTTCAAAGTCAAAACCATATGTGTTTCATTGTTTTTGACAAGGTAACTTGCAAAGTTGTTCTGAAGAGACAACTTGGCCTTTTAGAATATTTGGACCTATTGGGTTTCATTATTTTTCACTTTGCAGTATGGAAGAATGTCAACCATAGGATGCGTGTGCCTAGCACCACGTTCGGTTAGTTGATTTTGTCAGTTTTTAAGGCCAGTTCCAGAGGCCACTTACTATATTTTCATTAAGATGCAAAGATGTCAAAGGTTGATTTTGTTGGCCACAAGAGGAGTGTGTTTTAATTTTTAAAGATGTTTTAGGGGACCATGGTTTGAATATGTGGTTTTTATAATTTGTAAGCCACAATGTTGATCAGGAAGAAAGAAGGTAGCACATGTTTAAAGGAAAGAGAGCTGCACATTATTTATCTGAAGGAAGCATGTGCAAGGCATGGAGAAGCCCACACAGAAATGAAGGATATTTAAAATGTTTTTTTAAAACTATATTAAATGCAATCCAAAAACATTGAGTGGATGCCAGGCTAGAACAAGATACAGTTTTAAATATTTTGAAAGCAATAAAATTGGAAAAAAGACTGCGCAGACTAAAGCAAGGAGAGTCTAGGGCAAAGCATGTGAGGGATTTTAAAATCAATTTAGAAGCAAATTGCACATGAAGATGCATTCTGCGCAAGGCATGCAAGATATAAAGCTCTTAAGCAAATACAATTTAGTAGATTAATACCATGTGCAATCTGCAAAGTGAATAGTTGGAAGTCTGTGCTGAAAATAAAGGATTGCACAGCACTTGGCAAGTATAAAACCAAATATTACAACCTTTGGCATAACATGCTAGCGTATTATGGTTGGGAAATTATTTAGTTAAAAAAAAACCAAGGTAAAAGCTTGCACAATGGTCATTAAGGTTCTACATTGATATTGAAGGGAGTCTTTCTTCAAAGTTTTTTAAAAATAGAAAAACCATTTCCAAAGCCTATAGTCAAGAAGAGGAAGTCCATGCGGGTGCCCACAGAGCTAAAAAAACATTCAAGAATTTTCAATTAAATTTTTTTGCAATGTCCTGCATGAGAAATCATAAGGAGTGTCTACGAATTCAAAGAACTTAAAACATTTTTATTGAACCAAATCCACATAGTGCATGAGATGGTGAGCTACTACGCATGAGCCACAAAAGCTTATAGACTTTCAAGCAAAATGAAATTGGTAGGGTAAAGCTAATAAGAAATTGTGTTAGTTTGTGGAGAGGCTCACCATTTGTTGGAAAGCATAGACAATGCATTAGAATAGTTTTAAACTGCTGGAGGAGTCTATTCAACACAAAAGGGTAGAGCATGGATTTGTTCATTAGAGGTCTGCACTGGAATTCCAAAATGAAGACCACACACCATTTTAGGAGATGTTGCATTGATGTTTGAAAGCTTGTGCAAAATAGCAGGAGTCTACGAAATCAGTTTTAATAAAATTTCAAATTTGGATTTTATGAGACATGCATAGACTGCCAAGGAGGACTGGAGTGCTCAGTGGAGAATGGAAAATGGTGAAGAACCAATGCAAAAGGGCCACACAAGTATAATCCCAGGCTTAAAAAGTTAAAAACCAAATATCACACATTATTTACATTTGGGTTTTTATTTATTTTTATATACTCCAGCAGTTACTTTATGCAATAAGTAAAAGCCAAGATGCTCTTTGAATGGAGTGCCTAGGCTAGAGGGCTTAGTGTGCAACAAGGCCCACATATTTTGAATTAAAATACATTGAAGGCTTTAAAAACTCAAAAGGATTTATCCCACATTGAGCAGGAAGTGGGAAACGTAAATGTTTATATGCAACAATGCACAAGTAGTAATTTGAAGAAGCGAGACAAGGCTATGCATGTGCAAGATCCTAGGAATCACCTCAAAAACCATGCCCAAAGGAAGAAACACCCAAATTTTGACAGGACCTACAAAGCTGACATGGTAGATGAATTGGCTTAATAGGCTGTAAGTTTGGGCATGAATCTCAAGGTGGCCAAGATCAATTGATGGTTTAATGAATTAATGATAAAGTTGCAAGGAGGATATGATTAATCCATTAAGCCATTGGGCCACATGGCACCTCAGACACATGGCACCCAGTGGACCAATGAGTGAGTCAGAAGATCCCATGTGGCACAGAGAAGGTCCCAAGTGGCGCAATCCAGTGTAGTTCAGAGGCACCAATTAGACATTGACACGTGGTGCCAAGTGGACACACAAAACCAATCAAAGGGTGCCACTTGGCGCAATCTGGTAAAATGTGTAGATTTAAATGATTTTTTAAATTGAATTTATTTCAACAAAGGGTTAAAGAACTTGCAAGTTTAAAGAAACCATAGGGGTGACTTAATGGCTTAAGGAAAAGATGCACAACATCTAACCATTAAGTCATTTAGCCTGAGTGACAAGTGTTGCAAGCTAGTTTAATGTGGGAATAAAGTGAAATATTTGAATAAATTCATCCCACAAAGGAGTTAAAAGGTGTGTAGTTTCAAAAAGATCCTATGGGAAGATGCTCAACATTTAACCTATAAGCCATTAAGTCTAATTGACCATTGGCAGGATGAGATGAAATCTGGCAAATATGAAATATTAAAGTTTAATTTCATCTCATTTAAATAGTACAACTATTGAAAAAGTAAATAAATTCAAATTCAAATATTTCAAACTGTTAAAGAAAATATGCCTGGGAAGATAAAGTTTGATTGATGTTTCAGAGGGCAAATTTTATAAAAAATATGGAGTATCATATATCACCGAAAAGGTCTTAGAATGAAGATTATGATTTTGTAGACCATTTGAGGTAAAATAATATCAGATTCTTGGAGTTTCAATTAGAAGTAGTTGTAAATATTTTTGAGGAGCAGACAAGTGTTAGTGACTGATTTTGGTATTTTCTTTGTCCTATATCTATTTTCTTCTCCATTGTAATAGGGATGTTGAAAATTTATGTTGCTAGGTAGTATTCTGGCTTTGGAGTCTTATTTTTGTGTTCATGGTCCTGCAATGTACATGTTTAGTTGATTTTTAATAAAAAACAAAGGGAATCCCTCTTCAAATATATGTTCGATGTCTTTGTGTTCTTGGTTTTGATTCTTGTACATTAATCTGTAAGGCATGTTAATGCACCAGTTACAAGGTAGTCGTGGTCTTTTTTTTGAGTTTCATTCAATGAGAGATTAAATCTTGAATGCAAGTTCTGAGAGTTTAGGGTCAGCACATGAATTTGATGTCTAGATATTAAAATGAGAAGAATGGATTGTAAGGCATTTCATTTAGGCTCTTTGAGTTTGGAGTTATGGTTTTCTGGGAGTGCATATTTGTTTGACTCTGTTGCCCAATAGATAAGGCATTAGTCCTTTGCTGGTTATGTAGTTTCATTGTCAAATCATTAAATTCAATTAATTTCCCCTTTCCTCTTTAAGAGGAAAAATGTGTACAAGTTGCATTAAATAGTGCAAATATGTTTGGTGATTCCTTGTAGAAGTGAATCTGATAAGTTAGCCTGCTTGAGCCTTCAAGTTCGAAGAGAAGAAGGGTGAATATCCTTATTGTTACTTTGACCATTTCCCTGATTCTTAGCAGATCATACAAGTGGGATCCTGTATAAGACTGATTGAGGTTAAATACCATGTTTTATAAGTCTGATAACTATCGACGGTCACATCTACATAATGAGGTTTAGCTAGTAAGTCATTGTATATGCAGATTTTATCATGTTTTAGGTGCACCTGCCTGAGTGTGTGGAGCTCAAAGAAAAAAGAGGATCAAATCCTCATCAATTTGTCTTTTCTTGCCACTCAGTTTGCAAGAATGACCTGACTCTTATGAGCTAGAAAAAAATCCCCAGGTTTGGTTTGCATTGTCACATTTAGAACCGAGGGGTACAAGAAAAATCAATAACACCCTCCCAAAATGATATCATCAACAAAAATTTCAGCAATCTGAATATTACCATTGATATCTTTTTTTAAGTACAGATTCTTGTTTTCACTTGTTCTAACAAATTTTATGCTAATGAGATATGACTGAAGTCTTTCATACCAGGCTCTCGGTGCTTGTTTGAATTCATACAAGGCTTTGTGTAGTCTACATACCATTTTTTTCTTGTCTGGATTGACAAACCCTTCTAGTTGTTCAATGTATACCTCTTCCTGAAGTATTCCATTTAGGAATGCAGATTTGACATCCCTTTGTTATACCTTGAATCCTTTGAATACAGCATGAGAAAGTATAATTATAACTCCTTCTAGTCTAGCAACGTGTGCAAATGTTTCACTATAATCAATACCTTCTTCTTGTGCATATCCATTGCATACTAGTCTTTCTTTGTTCCTAGTGACTTCTCCATTCTCATTCATCTTGTTTTTGAATATCCATTTGGTACCGATGACATTCTTGTCATCTGGTCTTGGTACTAGTGTCCATGCATTGTTCTTCTCAGTCCGTTCTATCTCTTCATTCATAGCACTGGCCCATTCTTCATTCTCAAGTGCATTGTAAATATATTTAGGCTCAAAATCACAAAGTAAACATCTTGTGTTTAGTGAACTACTTCTTGTTCTTGTTCTATCCTTCTTGTCTCCTATGGTTTGGTTCTGTGGATGATGCCTTCTGACATACTTGGCATGTTTTGCTTCAGCTCTGTGTTCATCATTCTGATTATCTTCTTCACCTTTATTTTCATCTCCATTGTTTGAAATATCATCTTGAGTATTATCCTGATCATCAGTAATTGCAACCTGATGCTCAGGTGCAATGTTCTGATGCCTAGAAGTGACACACTATTGCTCAGGTAGAGTGTTCGGTTCTGTATAAAGAAACATGTTGTATTCCTCTAGTTCCTTTTTGCTTTCCTTATCATTCTTTTTCTATAAATTCATCTATTTTCCCATTTGCACTTTTAATGATTTTGTTAGATGACTTGTTAAGACATTTATAAGCCTTACTTTTGGTTGAACACCCTAGGAAGATACCTCTTTCACTTTTGCAGTCAAGTTTTCCATTTCTTTCATCCTTCAATATATAACATTGAGTACCAAAGATTCGGAAGTAACTTACATTGGGTGTATAACCATACCAAAGCTCATATAGTGTCTTCTTTGTGTCCTTCTTCAATTGTACTATGTTTAGTGTATAGACAATAGTACTGACAACTTCCCTCCAAAATTTTTGAGTGATTCTATTCTCAATCATCAATGTTCTTGCACAGTCAACAATTGATCTATTTCTCCTCTCAACAATTTCATTTTGTTGTGTTGTCCTTGGTGCAGAAATATGTCTTTTAATTCCATGCTCATTACAATAGTTAGTGAATTCTTCTGAAGTAAATTCCCCTCCTCTATCTGACGTTAAGCATTTCAATTTCTTTTCACTTTGTTTTTCAACCATTGCTTTGTACCATTTAAACATCTTAAACGCTTATGATATATCTTTTAAAAACATGACTGTCATCATTCTAGAGAAATCATCAATAAAGAGAATGAAATACCTATCTCCATAGTATCTCTTTGTCCTCATCAGTCCGCATAGATCTGTATGGACTAATTCTAGAATTGTAGTAGATGTATGGGTTTTTCTCTTGAAACAGAACTTTGTCATTTTACCTTTTTGACAATTCTTGCACATGATATGATCGGGCTTAGTCATCATCGGTAAGCCTCTGACATTCTTTTTGTCGCTTATCTTTATCATTTTTTCAATGTTCACATGACACAATCTTTTGTCCCACAACCATAAGTCTTCATTTCTATCCATCAAACAAGTGGGTTAGTGTCATCAAGATAGAAAAGATTACCTTTTGTCTTTTCACCGGTACCAATCAACCTTCCTGATTCATCAAAGATCTTTGCCTTCTTATTTTCAAATCCTACTCTGTGACCTGAATTGTTCAACTGAGAAACACTTAACAATTTGTAATTTAATCATTTAACCCAGTAAGCATTTTCACATTTTATCAGGTTATTCGACATTATGGTTCCTTTACCTTCAACTAGATAAGGTGTATCATTACCCATTCTTACTGAACCACCATTATTATATTCAAAAGTCTCAAAATTTTGTTTATCACTGGTCCTATGGTGAGTGAAGCCACTATCTATGTATGGGTTTTTCTCTTGAAACAAAACTTTGTCATTTTACCTTTTTGACAATTCTTGCACATGATATGATTGGGCTTAGTCATCGTCGGCAAGCCTCTGACATTCCTTTTGTCTCTTATCTTTATCATTTTGTCAATGTTCACATGACACAATATTTTGTCCCACAACCATAAGTCTTCATTTCTATCCATCAAACAAGTGGGTTAGTGTCATCAAGATAGAAAAGATTACCTTTTGTCTTTTCACCAGTACCAATCAACCTTCCTGATTCATCAAAGATCTTTGCCTTCTTATTTTCAAATCCTACTCTGTGACCTGAATTGTTCAACTGAGAAACACTTAACAATTTTTAATTTAATCATTTAACCCAGTAAGCATTTTCACATTTTATCAGGTTATTCAACATTATGGTTCCTTTACCTTCAACTAGATAAGGTGTATCATTACCCATTCTTACCGAACCACCATTATTATAATCAAAAGTCTCAAAATTTTGTTTATCACTGGTCATATGGTGAGTGAAGCCACTATCTATGATCCAGACATCATTTTTACTAACTTTAGATATGAGTGCAGTTTCTACATACCTTTCCTCATCTTCATCTAAATCATCCTTCATGGCTACAAATACCATCTCAATGTCTTCTTCTTATTTAGGGTCAGTGTCATCAGCTCTTCTCTCAGCTAGGTAACAATATTTCTTCCCTTTTTCCTTGTAGTCTTGGGTATCTCTCTTGTTAGATTTTCAGTAGCTCCAGTATTCTCTATTTTCACCTTTTTCAAACTTCTTTTGATAAGGTCTGTCATTTCCTCTTGTCATCTTTTCATCAGTTGGGACATCTCCCAGAAAAGTTTCCAACCTCTTTACAATTGAAACATACAAGTAGTAATTTACCTTTGTATCTGCCCTTGCCTCTCTGCAATCTTCTGGCCATAAGTGCTTCAATTTCATCAACTCCTTGATCCTCATTATCACTATCACTATCATTTCTAATAGCATGTTTATGACTTGAGTTACTTATCTTTAGAGAATATTTTAAAGCAGTATTATCAAAGTTGTTCATCTCAAATGATATTAGTCTACTAGTCAAACTATCTATAGTAACTGTATTATTTGCAACTGCTCTCATTTCTTTAAAATTAGAAACTCTAATAGCATAAACATGCAATAAGGTTCTAAATATTTCACTTACCATTGTCTCCTCTTCAAGTGTACCTCCAACTCGTCGAATAGCATTGACTACCTCTTTTATTCTACTGCTATATTGAGTAATGTTTTCTCCTTCTTTCATCCTTAGGTCATCAAACCTCCCTCTTAGGATTTCTGCCTTTGCTCTGAGTACATTGGCATCTCCTCCATGTAAAATCTTCAACTTATCCCACATTTTCTTTGTAGAGGTGCAAGTTTTGACATCTTCAAACTCAACATCGAAGAGCGATGATACAAGTTCTATCATCATGCAGTTATGCTCATGCTTGACTCTTAATTGCTTAAGAGTACGAGGTCCTGTAGGCAACACATATTCAATATCTAAGTATTGAACAATATCATTTCCAATACCTGATAGGTGGAGTCATATTCTTCTTTTCCATGATGCAAAGTTGTCTTTATTCAACTTGGGCACATCTCATCTATTCATTTTGTGACCTTTTTCTTGAGCTATTAAATTCCTTTTCCAAGAACACAAGCTCTGATACCAATTGTTAGTAATAATTGAGAGGGGGGGGTGAATCAGTGACCTAAAAAATATTCTAATAATAAACCCTTAAAACTTAGTACCACAAAATTAAACCTCTAGTTATCTTCAGTCCTATAAGATGAATTCCTCCAAATACTTTTATCAATTTACTACTAACCAGATTGCTTTGTAAAACCTTCTACTGTGTTTTTACTGAAAAACAATCTGTCAATTTACCGAAAGACAGTAAATTATCTAGTTTATATTGATCAATCCAATTAAGTTAAGTATAATGCAAAACACTAAAGTAATGACCCATAAACACATTGATACATGGATTTTTAACGTGGAAACCCTGCTAAGGGAAAAACCACTTGGGACCGGTAACCCAAAACTTTCACTCTTCTAAAGTGATCTCAGTGAAGAGCCAACCCTATTAAAGGTTACAAACACACTGTTAGGTTTGACCTTGTTAGAGGATTTGAAAGTTTAGTCTGTCACTTGATATCGGGAATCTCTATGCTACCATCCTTGGTCAAACAGTCACTTGGCCTATCAATAGGTATCTAGCATCTCATGCTATCTTCATGAACAAACATTTTGATACTCCATTGGATGTATCTCAATATAGAAAGGATCTTTATATCCCGCGCGGTTATGATACTTTCTAAATCAATGGCTAAACTAAAATAGTATGATCTATTCACATATAAAACTATACTTGCAGATTTTCAAATCTATTGTAATCTCACAAATTATTCTGATCAATATAACTCTATTTATACCTTTTCTCCACTTTGATTATGCTCGGTGATTCTATGCTTTGTTTCTTGGTGTCTGCAGAATTCTTTAGCTCCTTCCTCAACTTGTTGATCAGCACTGTATGAACTTGCTCTTTATCAGTTTCTCTATAGCATCCTATATTTTCTTTCTCCCCACACCCATTCATAATGAATTGAGTTGTCTCTGGAATAGACGTGATATCACTATTTTTTAGGTTCTTTATTTTCTTGAACTTGGCATGATCCACATTTCTCGCCAATCAGATTTAGAGAAAAAATCTTGTTTTATCTCACTGAGATTTTCTTGCCAACTAGACAAATCAACATTAAATCAATCACTTATCTTTGGTTTATCTTGTTGATGAAAACAATGATAACCACCAGTTAACTCTATATTTAGCTTTTCCAGCTAGATATTTTTTCATTTGTGAGCTCCAGTTATTTTTGGTTTAACTCTCTGATAGCATCGGTCAAAACTTCAGTTCTCCTCAGGCTTCTCTATCAGTTTACACAATTTTTTTGGCCGTCACGTTTGCTTGTGATTATACTCATTGATTTTCTTTCTTGGGTATCACTGTAAGTTGACTGTTGGTGATCTTTATCCATTGGGTTCCACTGACCGTCGGTGTTTGTAATCACAATGTAAATGCTTGTCTTTTATGCATTATATAAAGCATAATATTTATCTCTCTGATCCTCTGAAGTCTTTGACACTTTGATCATAACCAATTAGATTATATCAAGTTGAAATCAATGACAATACAATCAATTAACTGATTTAATGTCTTGCATTATCCTTCTTCATTTCGTTTATCAACTTAACATCTTCAAACATTTAATCAGTTACATGTCATAAAAAATGATATACACAATATCCTTTATCTCCTTTATAAATCTACTCTATAAATTTTTCTTCTCTTCTATATACATTTTTCTTCTCTTCTTCCCCTTTGACATCAATGGAAAAGGTATACAAAAATGTAGAATACATAACAAAATTGTGCCACTGCTTACCAAAAATATTATGCCATCTTTAATACATCTTGGAATAATATCTCCAAGATCTTAACACTTACTTTGACCAAGTCTTCAATAGTATCTGACTGAAATTAATAAGCCCATTTATTACAAATGAAGATGTCTCTATTTCCTTTAGCTCAGTAGGCATATGTTATGTATTGGCTTGCATTGTCTTTTCCATGTCAGAAAGATGTGTCTCCAGATTTGATAACTTAGGAGTGATAAAACTCTTCAGCATACAAAATCTTACCACAACTCTTACTCGGCTTGTCCAATATCCTAGACACTTCTCTATCTAACTATAATATAGAGTGTAAATAGGTATCACAAATTTCCACCATCTTGTCTAGAGTTAGTTTGTCCTTTTCTATAATCTCCTCAATGTTTTTCAGTTGTCTGATAGGATTTATACAGTAACTGTATAACTTCCTTCCATGCGATACACAACTTCTTGCCTCTGTTATGGTATTTTTTAATATCCCCAAGCCCCATGAGATAGAATTACATATTTCCTCCAACTTCTTTGCAAGGTACTTCTTCTCTGCTTTCTCTTCAGCTATCTTCTCTAAGGACTCATAATAATTGTCAAAGTCATCCAACACTTACTTCAAGTTCTCTGCACTGTCCTTTGATTGGAAATAAAAAGGTATAGGTAGGATTTTTTTGAAAGTATCAAGTTCTCTTTCCATTACCCTTGACTTATTCTCACCTTTCTTCTCAGATCTCTCCTTCGCTTTAGCAAATGTGATTGATTCAGGAGCATCCGAGGGTCATAACTTTTGACTCAGATGTGGGTTTTGGCTAAAAGTTTACAGGAAATTGTGTGAGGAGGATTTATTTGAATTGGAAATATATCTCAGCTTGATTGGTGGCCATTTGTGACATCATTTCAGGATCCTAAAATTTCATCTTGGCCAAAAAAATTGGCTTTTCCTATTTTTCCAATTTTTTAGAAATTTGTTTTTTTCTAATAAATCCAAAATCATGTTTCAAAATTTGTGGGTTGGTTGGAAATTCATCTTTCCTTAGTTGGAGTCTTGTCTTGGGAAATATTTGGATTCATAGGATGAGTTTTGAAAATTACCAAAAAAGGAAAAAAATAAACAAACTGCTTTTTCCATTTTTCTCGAAAAACTGCCAAATATGGTAATTTTTGGAATCGTAATAAGTTGAAGTTTTTTCATTGTTGAGGTAGAGTAGATTGGAGAATTTTATTGAATATTTTGGAGTTCTAAGGATTTCCATTGCATTTTTTTCTGAATTAATGTTCTTGAAGGGTTTGGGCTACATTAGCGATGAAGGATAGCTTCATCAACTCATCTTCATCCATACTCTCAACATCAGTGTTCAGAGTCTTATCTCCACTTTCCAACAAAATATATGAAGAAATATATGTATGAATATCATGTCTCTCTTCAAATTTAACTGATGTCTCCTTCTCTACTTCAACTTTTCTCACTTTCTGTTCATCTTTCTCTTCCATTTCAGGAACAATTTTTCCTTCTATGTTGGTATCCTTCCCAAAATGGTCACTATCATCCTGCGAGGTATCCAAAGATACAAGCACACTAGAGATGAATAAATCTGGTGGCTTCACTCTACTCATAAATTCAGTAGTGTCTTCACCCATCGACTTATTAAGACTTATTTCAACTGTCCTTGATGACTCACCTCTTTCAATAGATTTAGGCTTAGTAGCCTTTGGTGGTGAGAACTTCTTAGGTTCAATATCCATCAGAACTTTGTCCACAAGCTTCTGTGTTTCCTCAACCACTTCATCATATCTTCCCCCCATTATCTTTACCAATCTAGACTTAGTTCTCAGTAAAGATTTTAAATCTTTTAAATTTTTTTTCCATTTCTTTAACTGAAACAACATGTAACATATTTTCAACTTCTCGTAATCTAATTATTTCATCTTCTATATGTGCTAATAGTTTCCTTATTTTTATCTTATCATAGAGTTCTTCATGTATACCTCCTTCAACTTCTAACAAGTTCTTAAAAGCAAGCAAATCATTTATGACCATGTCTTCAATAAAAAATTTATCTGATGTATCATACCTCTCATAGTATCTGATCAAAGAGATAAGCTTTCCCTGCTTAACTATTCTCTTCTCCGGTATTTTCATGTCAGGTTTCTAGAGTTTTTTCACCTTAGTACTCTTCTCTTCTGCTTTCTTTTCTTCTTCTTTCTTATCTTCTACCTTCTTCTCTTATCCCTTCACTTGAACTTTTCTCCTTTGTGTATTAGGTTGATAGTCCTATTTAGTGGACCTTGTGTTCCTTCTAGGAAATTCTACATGTTTCTCTCTCTATGATGTTTTCTTTGGTGGTGTAGGTGTAGTCTCAGATACATCAATAACAGTAGAGGGTGGACTGATTACCTTGTCAACTTCAGGAGGTGGAAGGGTTGCACGAGTAGTGCTCACCAATCTAGATGTTATTTTTTCATCTTCCTTCTAACCTCTTTCATCTCCTCTTTTTCCATTCAAGCCTTGGCTGCTAGATCATCTATCAAGTTTTCTACTTTCCTCTTCCATACACCTATAGTCTATTCTTCCCTTATCTTTGCTGAATTTTATTCATAGGTTACCCATCTTTCTTCAGATGGACCAATCTCTAAGGATAGATTGTGTTCAACCTACATAGTCAAGACCTCAGAAATGACTTCATATCCCAGAGGATAACACCATTTCTTCCTATGTTGCACTACCTCAAAACAAACACAGTCAGCTTCAACCATGAAATAGACTGAGTCTTTGTACATCTCTACCAATGCTTCAGGAATTCTATCTCTTTCCGTCATCTATCTCTACAATATTTTGATCATCACAAATATCTCACCATCAACCTAGGTGATATTATGTCCTATGTAGTTCTGTGTGATTTGTATTCCAGTGGGTTCATTATTTTTCCAAGCTCTAGGGTGCATACTAGAGAATCTATGCACAATATCAATATACATTTGTACCAATAAAGATCAAAATCTAAATGCATTAGTCCTATCTTTCTTGATTTTCCTAACATTTTCAAAAAATCATTGTGTAATTACTTCACATATACTATACTTAACATTTGATGGAATTATTGGAATGATGTACTAAGAGGGGAGGGGTGAATCAATACCTCTAAAATTTTTTATGTGGTTGGCCCATTAACCTTTGTGTCATCAGATTTGTATATTCCTATCTATCTGTTCATCTTTCTCTATGTATGTGAAATCATAATATAAGTTCTTTACATGTGTAAAAATTCAGGAAACATACATGAAAGTAAATAACATATAACACATGATATGATATCACAGAAAACTCTTGTTAGGAAGTAAAAAATGCAGTGGGGATGTCTGCCCACAAAACTTCACTATCTGCAAATAAGAAGGGAGCCGGTAAAGGCTTACGATTGATCACTTCTAATGATCTACCCTGTTAGGAGTATTAGAGTGGAGACCTATTAAGATCTACTTCGTTTGAAGCTTTAGCAACATTGTTAAGTGTGCACTTTGTTAAGAGATTTATCAAAGAACTGTTAAGTCCACCTTCTACAAAAGGATTTTAGTTGTGATGCACTTGTTAGAATGCAACTACAATATAAATGTTGATCTGATAGTGAATGCAATTTCTAATTGTTGATAACAGATCCTATAAAGCTTATAATTTATATGTAACTGATTTGATCTGTTTCTATATTTTGCATGAAATCTCTTCTGCTACTTAGATTCTTTCCATGGCTACTATCATTTATCAACTAATTACAAGTCTCTTGTATTACAAATGATTCAACATCTATTTATACTAGTTTCTAGCTCTATTCTAGCTTTCCAAATTAACTCGAGATCCAAGGTCTACAACTTGACCTTGATCTTTAGTTAGATATGTTTTAGATCAGTTAGGATGCTTTAAAACATTTACAATTTTCTTGCTTGACCCTCAAGTAAAGGTTTAAAACAAATAAAAACTCTATAAATAGAATTACAATGTTTTATCTGACGTGTAAAGTCAGATCCACTTTTTTGTGCGTCCTTTAACTGACTGTCGGTTCTGATGGTTGGGCTACTCTATCAGTTCTATCAGTTTTGTATTCCATCGGTGTCCCTTAATTGAATTGTTTGTCAGGTATTCCTTTTCTACTTTGTCGGCAATGTTCTCAAAACTGTATTGTCGGTAAATATTATTGTCATCTTGACTCTTATCAATGTTTATCGAGCAATTCTATACTTAGAATTTTCCACGATAGACATTTTCATCTCATTGGGTATGCTAGCTGTCCACCGATTATGCCTATACTGATGACCTTTATCATATTTTTCCCTTTAAGTATACTAATGGAAAAACTTAATTTCATCAGTCTCCCCCTTTGACATTATTATCAAAAACTGATATGTACAACATAGTTGATTTATTAGTATGTACAACTATGTATACTTCTTCCTTAGTCATGAAATGACTCCCCCTATGCATATGCTAGTAAATGTAAGTTTATGTACATATCTATTCTTGTTGTACATAGATTATACATGTCCTCATATAGTATATTGTACATATGTATACATTCCTCATTTTTCTAATAACGTATATTTGTACATATGTATACATCTGGGATACATTCCTCCTTTTTTGGGTAATGAGGGCAAAGGTACTTACAACTTGTCAAAAATACGAGAGTGTGAGGCTTTGATTTCCTCCATCATTTTCTCCCATTTCTCCTTTAAATTCTCAAGAGTCATGTGCTCAAGTGTTATCCTCACATGCATGTCATATATGTTGTCTACGACAAACATTTCTGGGGTTGAGATTAGATTTCATGCATCTGTAATATGTTGTTGCAGAGTGGTGAGGTTTGGCAATATGTGAGCTTGTAGCTCTATAACCTCATTTATGAATCATGTCTTTGTATCCCATATCTCTTGTCTGAATCTGTTTACCTCTATGATCTTTTCATGATGCAGCTTTATTGTGTTTGCATCAGAGGTTAAACTTTGTGCACTAGCTGTTAGATTTGAATCTAGTTGTGACAGCTTTTCACTATTTTATTTTTTGAAATTTTCTAGTGTGCATAATTTCAGAACTAAGGTAAAGCTTCAGCAATCATAGGTTCTAATTGACTTGCTAGTTCAGAGAGATTTACCTTGTTCTCTGCCACTTCTTGGTTGATCTTCTCAACTAGTTTGTGTTGATACTTCATATCTACCTGTTCTTCCATTGCCTTCTCTACATCTACATTTTGATTTGTGATGACATGGGTAAGAACTGCTATTTATTCCATGACTGATATGTCATTTTCTATTTTGATATCCAAAACAAGTTGATGCAGAATGTCCCTTGCCTTATCAAGTGCTTGGGCTTCCCTATGTGCCTTTTTCATCTTCTCTTGTATTTATTTTCTCTGACACATCAATCCAAACTTTTTAAGTGATTCAGTATCTAAAGTAGATACATCCCACTTGGGTATCTCAATTACCTCATCAAGTGTTATCGCCAAGATATATTTCTTCACTACTTTCTTCTTATTTTTCTTTAGCTGGGAGGCAAATTGGTGTACTATCATTTGTAAACCTTGAGATTGGATGGATTTTGTAGGTGAGGGTCAAGAAGATGAAGCATCTTGTTGTTTTTGTTCTGAGTCCGCCAGTTGGTTTTGTGAAGAAGTCTCTTCATTGGCCTTGGGTGTATCAACAGATTTATCTTCCTTTTCTTTCATTCTTTTGTCATGCTTAACTTCTTCACTCTTTTCTTTCTCCTCATCCTTTCTCAGAGCTTCATCTGTTTTAGTATCTTCTCCTTTTTCTTTTTTAGTAGACAACTCTTGCTGAGTGTCGCTTGCATCCTTCATCTCTATTTTTGTATCTTTTTGAGTATCTGATGCATCTTTATTTTCATTATTACTCGTGTCCTTGGGTATATCATCATCTTTCTTAGATGATTTATCCTAACTTGATTCAATATCAATAGCTTGTATCAAAATTTTCATGTTGGTCGGTGTATTGACCTCTGCTATGCCAGTAAGTGTATCTTGTCCATCGGTATTACCCTGTGCAGCATTGATATCTTCATCTTTTTGCACCTCTTCTGCAGGGTGTTTTCCTATAGTGTCATTGATAATGTTATCCAACAATGATTCATCATTGATATCTTTAGTTATGTTACCTTTTATTGTCAACTCTTCCTTGGTAACTGCTTCTTCATTACTCAATTCAATATGAATTGGACTTCGTGGCATTTGGCTTTCATCAGTCTAAGTTTTGTCAAGAGTAGTGTTGGGCCATTCCTCATCTACAACTTCAGTGTGTTTGTAGCCTACTTTTTCACTCTCTTCTTTGTCTAATTCTACTAATGAGTCATCTTTTGCATCCTTAATGATGATGTGTTCCTTATCCAAGCTAGCTTCCTTAATGGGCTGGTTAAGTATCTTGCCCCACTTTTTAATGTTGTCTTGATCAAGATCAATTAGCTTCCCTTTGAGAAATTTTTATGCTCTCATTTTTGGTGAGAATTACTTTTCATACTTCTTCATCATCTCATTTATTTCTTCCTTCTTTGAATCTTAAGGCATAAGAGTAACAAATACTCTTTCTCTTATTTCTTTTTCTTGATGCAGTGCAAATGTCTATCTAGAAGATAATCTCGCTAATAGTTCCTTGGAAACATCATATTCTGAGAATTGTAGTGGAACATAATGGTGTTTGTACATTTTAACTATTATAGCTTCTTCTATCTTGTTTTGATCCTCTAGATCAAATTTTAACCATTTCCTAATGTTAGGATCAGAAATAGATGGTGATTCTGAGATGTTCTTACATATTTCATCAATTGTCTTTGGAATCAAGGTTTCTTTCCCTTTTTCCACATCTACCTTAGCTTCATCTATAGCAGAGTCTTCTAGATCCTCTTTTGTCCTAACCCATTTCCTTCTTTTGGTTTGTATATCTATTGGTGAGACCGATTTTCTCTTGTAGGTTCTCACTTTACCTTTCTTAAGTGGTGAAGGAGTTGGTTCCTTTGCACTTTTGCTTCTTGTTCTTGAAGCGGTTGTTGTTCTTGCTTTCTTGGGTGGAGGTGGAGGTGGTGAATATGATTGTGTACACTCTGAATCATTCTTTTTTTTTCTTCACCAATAGGTGACTGAGCTTCAGTTTGTTCCTCCTTTCCTTCTGTTTCCTCTTCACCTTCTTCAATAACTACAAATTTCTTGGTTAAGTTTTTAACCATTTTATTCTTCTTGTTTATAATCTTCTTCACAACAAGATTTATCTTGATCTTTTGTTTGGCTTCATCATCAGTGCCAAATCTTGCTTGCTTGTTGTCAATTGGTTCATTCAATAGTGCCTTGATGCACTCAGTGGCTTGTCCTATTTTGATCTCATATTCTAAATGTGATAGTCAGGACTTCCTAGGTACTACTGGTTTGATATAGGTAAAATCAGTATCTACCATAAAACATATATCCTCTTTGTATTCTTCTATCAAACCTTTAGGTATCCTTGTTCTAGCTTGCATATTTTCCTTAATACCTTTGAAATACTCATTTATTAGGTCATCAAAATCTATACCTAATGACTCTATATGCTCACATATCTATATGGTTACAGGTTTTCTTGTATCCCATACTAGTTTTCCTATCGAAGAAAAGTATTCTCCAAAGTAAAAGAGTATGCACATAATGAGGGAACCAAAATTACAAGTGTTTGTCCTTGAAGATCTTATGGTGTTCATGTTCTCCTCAAGTTGATTCAACAAAATCTCTACAAGATCCATCTTCTTTCCTTGTTTGATGATCTTGTAGGCTGTGCTCATAGTAGTGCTTTCTATGCTATTCATTCTTCTGGCCTGGAAGATCTTGTATCCTACCACACATGCACCAAACTTGAGTTCATCGTCGGTGATAGTGCTAACCTTGAGACCTCTTTTGTCTGATTTTGCAGCAATTATCTTTTCTACTTCCTTCAGGAATGGGTGCTTGTGAGCTTGTGGTTTGTCGGTTGTAGGATATTTAGTAACTGCATGAATAACATGTACTATTATTCATTTTGGCTTACTAAGCCATAATGTCTGGTTATGCATTCTGCTGAGAACTATCTGTATCCATTTTGTCTTAAAAACTTAGGGAAAGTGTAATGTATTCATGAGACCTTTCACTACCAGATGCTTGTGCTCTTCTTTCAGGTTTCCTGCTTCGTCACAAAGTGCCCTATAGGCATTGCCTAGGTCCAGATCTCCTAATTCTGAGATCTTGCAATGTATATAGGAGCTTACGTCCTCTACCAGTAAAACCCAAGGTGGGATTCTGGAGAATGCTTTGGAATCATCAGGTTGTGATGTAATTTTTGGGTGTAGGTTTTATTTAGGTTCAACACAAGTGCCTCTACTGATAAGATTGATCATTTTCTTCTTACCCTGTTTCAACTTTTCAACTCTAGAAGTAGATTCCATCGTTTTCAGAAATTTAGGGCTTTTCATAATTTAAAGAGTGTAGTCAATGAATGCAGGTACTTACTGAATCTCTTTGATTTCTCATGAATCCTTTGAGTTGATATTGAATCTTGCTGAGGTCACACTTAAATTTTATCTCGAATCACTCTGCTTGGTTGCTCAAAAATCACGGGTGCAAAATGAGTTCTTTCATCGCGCTTTTATAACTTTTGTGCCCTAACTTGTCATTAATGCCCAACAACTCATTGGTATACAAAGACTGAGTTTGTAGGTTGAGGCATAAGTAACATCTTCGGTGTAGGTGCAAAGTATTGGGGTTGCTAGAAGCTTTGGTGACTTCAACGATTATTGTATCTCAGTTATTGTAGGGAGTACATGATCAGTTGTATTTAACATTCCATATTTGTTTTAGTTGAAAGATGTAAAACTTAACTATATGCAAGTTTAATTTTTCCAATTATTTTGTAAGCTTTATTTTTTTAGTCCTACATTAATTTGTGTGGTAGCGTATGTAATCATGTAGCTTGTATCTTGATGTGCATAGAGAGGATGTTGCATCAAACTATAAAATTAACCACTTGGATAAGTATGAGGTTGGAAAATGGAATCATACCTAATATTGATGGTGAATTATAGAAGTTAAACATTTGATTAAGCGGGAGTCTGAGATGGAGTAATCTAAAAATGTGAAGAACCTAGGTAATGATTACGAGAGATTTTGAAATATTGATGAACCAGGTAGGTGAAATAAATTTTTACAGAACTAGTGAGTACAATGACGAGTTACCCGTCTAGCTTGGTACATGGATGGATTTGTATATGGATGCAATAATAAATTTCAATCTAGGTATGGAAGGACAAGCATAAAAGTTCATGAATAAAGCCTAGAGTGATGAAATTTTTTGAAAGTATCTGCATTGTAAATTAGTCACCATTCTTGGTGTTTGAAAATGTTTATGTTATCTAAAGCCACCAATATGCCTTAAGACTAATGTTAGGAGTGGTTAGTTCCAAGTATGGAATCTCTATAAGATTATTAGACCAACTATAGGGACAAGACTACCCTCTACACTTCTGCCACTGCAAAACCAAGGTGGGTGCACCTAATCTAGATAACATATAACTCTTTGCAACTCTTCAACACTCCGGATTATAATAACAGATAATTGTAATAAAGTGCTAAATACTAACCAGGCATTCATTGAATCTCTATTACCAAATAGGACATATAACCAACAACCATAGGATTAAAAAAAGGACTTAGCAGTGCTTTTGATATAAACTTGCAGGATATAACCAAACTATATCAGATATGCATCAACAAAGAGTAGAAAAGCTTATGACCAGTGCCTTATCCATTGGGAAAATACTTCAATCAAAATATTGAAACAGACAGACAACCTATTGGCAAGGACTGAGAGCCATAAAAACATGTATCTCAGATCACACACTTTCTTATAAGATCCCTATGCATATGGATCAAATGAATCTATATTTCCCCTAAAGTATATTTAATCTGATCCAAAATTAGAACTATGGAATGAAACATCCTACGAGGGTTCCTATGAACTACACCATGTTGGAATGAACCACCCTACAAACTACACCACGTGGCATCATCCTACATCTTGGAATCTGGCCGCGTGCCTAACCAACCTGGCCCGCCACTTGTCAAACCTCCCACATGTCACACCCGCGTTACTACGCGATCTGACTGGACCTAGGCTAACTCGAACTTCTTCTTCTTCTTCTTCTTCCTCCTTTTCCTCCTCTTTCTCTTCCTCTTCTTCTCCTCCTCCTCCTCCTCCTCCTCCTTTAAAATTTAAGGAGTGTGAGGTTAAGTTAAATCTAGATTAAGATATTGTAATGGAATATATATATATATATATATATATATATATATAGAGAGAGAGAGAGAGAGAGAGAGAGAGAGAGAGCTTTTTCTGCAATTTTTTAAACTTATGCTCCGTTGTTTTGTTTTACTCACTGATATGATATTACTCAAAATGACTTCCATATGTAATCAAAATGGAGATTTGAAAGGAAAACATTTGGTGGCCTCAATGAACTGTATTTTATTCCTCATCAATACTCTAGGTGTATAAGAAGAATTTAAATTTAGACATGAACATGTGAAAAATAAGACTAAAGATAATTTTAGGATTCATGCTGAGTTATGCATAGCCAAATACATGTCATATGGATAATAGATTGAAGAAACAATCACTATAAAACAAGATGTAGACAACCAACAAGATGTAGACAACCTTCTTACATCATAGTGAAAACATGTAGAAAATAATATGTACGTCTCCCTTGAAAAGAAGGTTACCATCTAAATAGAGTCGCAACCTCTTAGGGCCCGTTTGGTTGGGGAATTGGAAAATGAAACAAATCATGGTTATCCATAGCCTGGTTATGCAAACCCTGGTTTTCATTTTTTGGGACTGTTTGGTTGACCTGGAAGATGGATTTGTAA
>MU225096.1:262137-275026 GCA_018584345.1 Thuja plicata
CAAATGGGGATTTGCAAATCCATATTCACATTCAATTTAGAGGTCACCAAACAAGGAATTGCACCCCATAACCGGGTTATGGGCTGCATAACCCGGTTATGGGGTGCAACCAAACGGGCCCTTATTGCTAAGCATTTCAAAATCAATATGATACAAACCCTTCCTAATTCCATTTTATACTTAACTTTTGTTGACCAGTTTCTAATTTGAAGTTTCCATTAAACATGGTTCTTGTCTAGCCCTGAGTTGCCTATCAGAATCTAGTCAAACAATACCGTCACATCCATCAACATAAACTAACATAGATTAGGCCGAAGGTAAATACTTCGTATAACAATCGTCCGATACGTGATAAATTGTAAAGCATTCTAACAAAGACTTAAAATGAGAAATCACTTCAGGATCACACTAATGCTTAACGAGGAACATGATCATACCACACACTCTCTCTCTCTCTTTTCGCATTTTTTTCTTAAATGGCATCAAGTATTTTTTTCTTAAATCGCATCAAGTTATGCCGCCATACAAAGATTCACGGATAAGAAAGATAAAATTATATTATAATCAACGCACTTACTATTTACAGACCGCACAAAATGTCCCCAGGTAATTCCAATACACGTGTAAGTCTAGATTAATCATCTACAATAGCTTCATTTTCTGACCTAATTAATGATGAAATGTCGGATTTCTCAAATTACATTCTCTTAAAGCTTTTAAGTAAAGAACTGCTACCGCTACATTTCCAACAACTACATTTACGATAACATTCTGAGATATTTACATGAAAATACATATAATACAGTACCATATTATCGTTTTCTTCTTGTTTATACCTGACTACTTGAACGTCATATCGATGACCATACTAAACAGGATAGCAGTCCTCCAACTGATCCACTACCCACAATTTATAAATGCTTTCCCCATGATAAGATTTACACACAAAATACAGAACGCTCTGCGTCACGGACCCCATCAAAACAACTCCACACTGGAACATCACTGCAATTACACCAAAATCCAGTGCATCCCAATTCTCTCTAACAACTGCATAGCTGAAACAGCAGTCAAAGACGAGGCCGAATAGCGTGAGCAGCAAGGCTGTAGAATCCTTGCCATCGAGGAGACGCAAGCTCTTCTTCAGCCCTTCCAAACCGTAATACTTCTCCTCCACAACACATACTATGCAACCTAATTTCCAAAGCACAATAATATTCACCCACACCCGTACAAACACCACGCTAATTAAAATCAGCGCAGCGTTAAATGGGCTGCTGGAAGTTACGCTGAAATGATTGAAACTCCATATCAATAAACTCACAGCCAAAGCGAAGGCAACTACGTTCAAAACCAATAAAAAGAAAACCCAGAGGGACGTTATAAGCGTTCTTTTCAAGGCTGTTAGAAGAATTTTCATAAGCCTTGCCAAAGAGGGTTCCTGTTTCCCACTGTAAAAAGATGCCACAATAGAGGCCATGGCGGCGCTCAATAGCCCTGATAGTGTATTAACCGAAACTCCATACACTATCTCGCACACTACAAATACTCGCAATATCCAGTGGGATTCGCCTCCTTCATTCACGTCTTCGCTTGTTAGGCAATTCAATTCATCAGAAAGGAGTTTAGCGGAAAGTGGCAGTGAGATCGAAGTGTGCAGTAGAGCCGCCAAAGAAAGAGGCAGAACTAAGGTGAGCGTGATGGCCCCCATTATTTGGGGAGAACAACGAAGGATTCTCATTGATTCCGCCACAATCCCAAAGGGGCCAAGTAACTCTAGTTTTTCTGCCTTTCCCTCCATCTAAGATTATTCTTGTTAGCTCTACTAACCCCCTTGTAGAATTGTTGTGTTTTATAGCTGGGCTTTGGAGTAGGTGATCGATGTGGCATGCAACTCAGTTCTTGGATTATCCATGTACATGAGTTATCAAGTTTGTATTTATTAATTTAATATTTTGATAATTTTTGTATCAATAGTTGTAATTTTAAAGTTGTTATTTCTATAATGACTATTCATAATTGATTGAAATGTATCTTTACTTGTAAAAACACAACCAATAATATGATGTCATATCAGCTGCACAAGTATAAGTACCATTTTTCTACCATCAATTATAAAAATATTAATATTTTTTTAAAAAAAACATAAAATTAAGGTGCTCAACTGAGCGATCCTCTACCCAAATGCCCATTCTTTCCTTCTTGGATGATTTCATGTATCCTGATAAGACTTATCCAGATAAGACTTCCTCGATAGCTGTAAGCAGGTGAACTTGCTGAGTACAACAAAAATGTTGTTTACGGGAGCATTACGATTCATATAATGCTTTCAATAACCTACTTCAATGGACTCTATTGGACGCCTTTTGGGCAGGTAAATACTTAGAGGGATAATCGTTCATTTAATGATAAAACGTAAAGCATTCTAATGCAGACTTAATGAAATGTCACTTGGGGATCACACCAATGATTGACAAGGACTTCTTAATTGAGACTAGAACTTGTCCACTCTACATTATACCTAACATAACTGTTCCATTTCCTACCATTACGTTTATGATACAGTAATGCATTATCGTCGTTTTCTCAACCTAATTTCTTAGATGCCTTTGACGGGACAATAATCTAGAGCACAGTAGTCCAACTGATCCACTACTGGTACTTATCCAACTAATCCGCTTGGTATTAGATACGTTAATAGAAAATTATATAATTTAATTATCTTAAATAATACAATTTGATTAGTGTGTTAGAAGATACAATGTTTTATTTATTAGATTGATATTTATTTATGTTGATAAAAAAAATATGTAAGTATTCAATTAGTTTATTACAAATATATTATTTTTATTTAGATTTTGTATAAAAATGATTTTTATACTGACGAAAGGAATGTTTTAATCTATTTCAGTTTTAGTTCGAATGTGTTTTTCATATTTTTTTAAATGAGTCTCAAATGAATTTATTCTTATATCATAAAAATATGTCTGTTTTTAATTTAAATATATATTAAAAACAATATTTAGTTCATATTAAACAATAAGAATAAAGACAAAAAAATTATTAATTACATTGAGAAATATCTTGATGTATCCACATAAAATTGTCAACCACCTACCCACATAAAATTGTCAACCATCTTTCCTCATTAAATTGTCAAACATAAAATTTTCAAGCATCCGTTTAAATCTTAATTAGGTTAGATTTTATTTCCTCAAGCATATATTATGAGAATGTTCATTTAAAAAGTATATTCAATATTTATCTACAAAAGATTACATTTAAATATGTGTATTTGAAATTGTAACAATAATTTGCTTCTTATATCACCATTCCCGAGATATTACATAGAAAAATTCTAACAATTTTGACATCTATTTGTATGAAAGTAGGCAAGTTGCGAGCTAATAATTTTTAGATAATCTCAAGAGCCAAATGAAGCCAACTATTGTGATGACATTCGCAAAAGCTATGGATATGCATGATTTATAGATAGACAAAAACTTGGACATTGCCAAAATCCTTAAGGAATCACACACACACATACTTTATTTAAGACGTATAATATTTATTGTTTACTTTTTATTTGTCTTGATTTAATTAAATATTTTTTTATTATATACATCATTGAGATTAATGCTAAAATCATATTTGTATTTAAATCTATCTTATATTTTTTAGTGTTTCTGTTTGTCACACTATATAATCTTTTCTGTTTGTCACACTATATAATCTCACTGTTATAATGTTTTATAATATTATTAGACAATAATGACAATAACATAATTACCATTCAAATTAATAATCACGTTTATTAATAAATATCATTTTAAAAATATATTACAAGAATACAAACTAAATGAATTATTTCATTCCAAAAAAAAAAATGTATGTGTCCAAATTACTATGGAAAAAATCAATGCATGCGTCCAAATTATTATGGAATAGGATAACATATATTTTCAATCAAATATCAAAAGAGACCAAAGATGAAAGGTATTGCATCTTCCTCCCCGAGTAAAATAATATACAATCATAAAATCATCTAAACTATATATTTGACTTAACAATTTATACAATAATCTCAATACATAAACTATTTATTTTGACTTGTTAATCATATTTATTGGATTAAATGATCATTTATCATCCATAAAATTATAATTTGAGCTAAAATACATTTTCAAGTAACTGAATTACAACCAAACATTCACCATTAGTGATAAGCAACCAGAAAATTAATCAACGCCAAAGATCAAATCAATTATTCTCTATTCTCCTTCCCCTATTCTCCTTTCACTATTCTGCTACTACTAGAAAATTTCCTTATAAGTTGTGTCACTTGTTTATCAAGCTATGCATGTTGGGTAGTGCTCATCATGTAGGCTACGTGATTAGGTAGAGATGCCCCTGGAATTAGATCAATAAGATGTTGAATGTCCTTTTTTTGTCATACACCATCAGGTAACTCATCTATTATAACAACAACAAATTCTTCGAGTAATTGTATATGTAAAACTGCAAACTTGTGTCACACTTTTATAAAGGATAAAACTAACAACACCAAAAAAGTTTAACTTCAATGACACAAAAATGACTTTTCTATTTGGAATTCGAAGATGATGTAAACTGATGAAATGTGTAAAAATGGACGAAGTTTATGCCTATTTTTTTTAAATGAACAAGAATTGATATTTTTTTCTAATTTTTAAAGCTTATTTTTCAATTTCTTAACAATATTGCAAATCAGGGGTCTACCCCCTATCAAAAAGTCATAAGTAAATAATATATTTTTCCTCTAATTTTAAAATATGTTTTAGATGACATATATATCTAGTGTAAAAATAAAAAAATTGGCTTTTGATGTCTATTTTCTCTATTATAACAATTCAAACTCAAACTTACCTGAAATCGAGCATTTTCATCTCCCACCTTACTTCCCCTATCAAGTCTATACCAATCCAAAACTAAATTATACATTCTTGAAGAGGAATCTCACCTCTAGTTAACTATATAACTTTTAACTTTTTCTCATGTGATTTACTATTTCTTTTTTATTTTTTTCCAAATCAACGTCTTCTCGAATGTCCATATACCTACTTGAAGTATTTATAATTTTAATATACTAGTTCTAATTGAAATACTATAAATATTATATGACAATATTCTTGACTCAAAGCTCTACAAAAGGATATTTTTAGTTTTTCAGAAAGTGCAGTTTTGATGGAGAAATTAGATGCAGAAGTTAAAAGTTTTGCAATTCTACATTTTTTATGACTCGAAAGCCATGTGACATGACACATAGGATGACTCAGCCAAATTCTACTCAGTAAATAATTTGATGGTGTTGGGAGACCCGCGATCGATCGCGTGGGTGAGTGACTATTCGCTTTATCGAACGACTGCTCGCTTTATCCTCATATATATGAGGATTAGTTTTTTTATTTATTTTAAAAGAAAAAAAAATTAAAATTAAAATATCTATTAATTTTAATTCAAGCTCAAGGAGTACGTTAAAGCTATTTTTCTCAAGGAGGAACTTTTTCCTTAAGGAGTATTAAAACAATCTTTGGAAAGACAATTTTAATACTTTGTGCAATGGGGAATAAAAGGAATAGAGAAAAAAAGTATGATCGAATAAGGGATGACAAAATGAAAGGTCATAGAAAATGTAATCAAGAGAAAACTATTGATTTTGAGGAAGAACATATTGATGTGGAAGAAGATGCAACTCAAGTAGGGGAAGAAATTGGTAGTAGACAAAGTAGAAATATTTCTTATGGCATGAAAAAATTGATGGAGATGAATGATGGTGTACGAGCACGAAGGGGTTAGGTGTGCTCAACCATCAAGTTTTGGTTTGGAAGAACATTTCAAGGTCATGTGTATAAATATGGATGTTTTAAGAGTGTTTAGGTCTTTTTTGAAATGTTATGTTTTGTTGTGACAAATGTGTCAAAGGGACCCAAGCAATGATTTGTAAGCCAAAGATGGCATAATGTGAAGAATGGCACCAGGAGTGCACAATATGCCTTATTTTGGTTGTAAGTATGTCTAGTTGTGTTTAGGAATCCATCAACTAGGTCTATGCATTGAAAAGTAAAAAGATATCAAAGTTGTAAAAAGTTATTTGAGCAATTTTACAACTTTTCAATGTTGCATGAAAACATTTGCATAAAATGATGCAATGTGACCTAAGGTAGTTATGGGTCAGAACAATTGGTTGAAACATTGTAGGAGGACATATTTAAGGTCTCCTCAAGTACATTACAGGGTTTGGCATAATTTTGGCATGATTTCCAATGCCAAACACTTGAAAGTTTCTTGGAAATGATTGTCTTTTCTTAAAATTGGTTTACATTCAAGTCCAATAGATTGAATCAACAAATATTTCCTTTTGGATAGTTAAGATTCATTAATTTATTGCTTTGTGTGAACTAGTTTTGATCTCTTTCTTTCAATTTGTTCATGTAAATAATTTACGTCTCCTGTTCTGAGTCTCTAGATTGGACAAAGTTTACTTAAGTAAAATGGCTCCATCTTGACTTTGTTGGAGATTTACTTCTGGCAGCTAGTTGATTGTATGTTTGTCATTGATGACAACATATAATATACAATAGTGTTCTGTATGTACTTATCATAATGATGCTATTAACCCTTGCGTGGTTATATTCATGTTGTTTATGTTTTGTTCATACATGTAGACTCAGATATGAAGTTTTAGTTGTGTTGTGTAATTTTGTTAGCGGCAGTTACAGTTTATGGAGTTTGTCTGTACAAAGCTGACGTATTGCATTGGTTCTTGACTTGCGCCTATCTTCAGGATCTGTGTGTGTATATTCAAGTTTAATTATGAGTTGAAGATAGTTATCTGAAGGTGCCAAATGTGTTTCAAAAAGATTGCAATGTTAGAGTTAATTTGGTGAGGCCGACTTTGTGTTCAGCGTCGCGTCTATTCAGTTTATATTGCGTGGTTGCAATTATGCTTGCATGATTAATTAAGCCAACTAGGATGTTATGAAGAGTTGCTTAACAGGTCCCATGATCTTATACTTTGAGGAAGATACTTATAGTAGTTCATTTGTGAAACGCTAAGTGTGAATAACAAGATAAGAGATAGAAAAAGTACAGAGCAGAATATCAGTTGTGTTTCATTCATCAAGGATCTATGTGAAGAAGTGAAAGATTACAATACATTGGAACTTATCAAGATAGCAAGTCTACTCTATAGTTCATCATCAGATATAGTGCATATATGTTCTATAGAAGGTTGTACTAGGGTGATCTCACAAAACTGTGTCCCACTTTTTGGCCAACTTTGACACTGAAATGAACATTCTGAAAAAAAAAACTTTGCTTTCGGACATCTATTGTCGTAAAACCATTAAGAATTTGAAGATGATGTAAACTAGTGACTTTTAGCATTTTTTTTCTAGTTTATAAATTTATTTATTTTTTTAATTGGAATTTATTTGTATGTATTTTTCCTTCTACTTCAAAAATTATTTTTGTAAAAAATCAGTATTTTTGTAAAAAATCAGGATTTTTCAGGAGTGACACTCACTTTGATCAACATTATTTTTTTTATAAAACTGATAAGAACATAATTATTTTGAATTTAGATTTTTAACACAAATATCTAGGGAATCCATTTGGTTTCATTCAATTTGGTTGAATATTTAATAGTTTATTGAGTTATGAAGTGACATTAATTATAATTTGGACATAGTTTCACTTTGATCGCTCTAACTCTATCTCTATATATTGAAATTCATTTATTATTTTTTTGATAGAAATGTAACATAAATACCTATTTCCTAAATATTTTTAATAATTTTTTGCCCTAATTTACTATTTTTCCAAAAGCATCGAATAGAGAAGTTGCTAAATGGTTAGACAACCTATGTTTAGTAAAACTTAAAAAGAAAAGTCTCAATAAAATTAATATATATATATATAACTCATAATCATTGGAAAGTTTTCTTGGAGTACTATCATCCTTTATTTGGGTTTTTCAAATGAATTTATTTGATCCCACAGAAAGTTAATGTCAAAGTGATTTTTTGTCAGCATTTTGATGGGTTTAAAGGAGACTCGATTATAGGTGTAAGTGGGAAGTAGAGGGATTATACCAAATGTATTTTGATCCAAGAGGATTTTATCTATCCATTTTGAATTTACTCCTTCAAATTGGACCTCTCAAGGCTTAAATCATCATATTTTCTTAAAAATGTACAATTTCAGCAAAAATCAGGATGTTCAAAAAAGTGGGACACACTATTGTGGGACCTTCACCATTGAAGCAGTGAGATTTTGGACAATGAGTCCTCACCCTTAACAGGGTTATTTATAAAAGACTCCTAACAGGGTCAGACCCTTAACCAGGTCACTATACTTATTGCATTGTAAAGAACAACTCCTAACAGGATTGCAAGATCTTCTCACATGGATTATTATAAACAAGTATAGTTCATTGTGGGTGTTAATTCCTACCAAGGTTTTTACCATTTGGTTTCCCCGTAACCAAATTGTGGTGTTGTCTATTGTGTTATCTGGATGTGCATTTACTTTATTGTATTCTGGAATTAATAAGAGAAAAGAATATAATTACCTGATAAATGATTCACCCCCCCTCTCAGTTATCCTTTGGGATTATTCTAACAATTGGTATTAGAGCCAAGTGCCTTACAGAGAAAGCCTAAAAAATTAAGGTAGATCAGATGGCATACTTCAAAAAAGAGATTCCTAAGTTTGATAGAGAAAATTATCTGGATTGGAAGAACAAAATGATAACACATTTACAGTGCGTTGGTTTTGACATCTTTGAGATAGCCACACAAGAAGTTGTTATTCCCTCTCTAAAAAACCTCTCAAGAGATGATGCTACTAGTAAACAAAAGGATACATTCACAGCTAATGTAGTTGCCAAACAAGCCCTTATAAGTGCATTATCTGACAGTGAATTCTCTAAGATCAAGAAAGTAGACAAGGTATACACAATATGGAAGTATTTAAAAGACATGTTTGAAGGAGATATCCAAGGAAAGAATGCGTGCAGGAAGACATCAAAAAATAAATACAACAATCTTGAGATGTTACATGAAGAGAAAATCAGAGCATACAATCAGAGGATAAATGAAGCAATTTCTCGAATCAAAAACAATGGTGGAGAAATCTTAGAAGAAGATATAATGGACAAACTGATGACTACATTGACAACAGACTATGAGAGAAAGATCAACATTCTAGATGAAACCATGCAATTTTCAAAAGAATTCAAGAGAGAGACTTTGATCAGTAAAATCTCTGCATTTGAGATATCAAGATTGAAGACTGAACCCAAAAGTAAAACAGCTTTCAAAGCCTCAGTCCATGGTAAGAAACCTTTACACATCTCTAGCAATAATGAGAAAGAAGAAGTTGATGAAGAACTAGAAGAAATCATTTCTATGATTGCTAAGAAGGAAAGAAAAGGAAAAGGCAAGTATGAAGTACAGTTGACATTCAAATGTTTTTCATGCAACAAGATCGGCCACTTTGCATCCAAGTGTCCTACAAGAGTAAAGAAATCCAGATCTAATTATAAACCAAAATCTAGAAAGGAATGCTATCATGCTGAAGAAGGTGTAACTGATGAAGATTCAGGAGAATATGAAATTGGATTCATTTCCCTTAAAGACATGGAAAAATTGCTTGAGGAAATGGACATTGAAGATGAAAAGGAAGCACAAGAGTTAGCCCTAATTTCCAAAGTAGACATCAGAACTAATTGGATCATTGACAACGGATGCTCACACCACATGACAGGTGATAAAGACAGATTTGTTCATCTAGACAAGTACAAAAGTGGTATGGTTATATTTTGAGATAACACTCCCAAACCTATCATAGGTAGAGGATCTATCACCCTGGATGGAAAGAACAAGACATGATGTTTTGTATGTTGATGGATTACATCACAACTTACGAAGTGTTGGATAGTTACTCAACAAAGGTTATCATTTGGAATTCAAAGACAACAAATGCATTATTAGCAACAAAGAAGGAGACATGATTGCATCAGGATCAAAAATGAAAGGCAATGTTTTTTAGCTCAATTAGGATGTAATTTGTTTTGTTGCAAAAGTGGATGATAGTTGGTTATGGCACAAGAGACTATGTCATATCAATTTTGACAATATAGTAAAGATAAGCAATGTCAAGGCAGTTAGAGACCTTCCAAGTATTGCAAGACTAGTTGACACAATGTGCAGGGAATGTGTTATGGGAAAGTATGTAAGGAACTCTTTCAGAAGCAAGGAGAACTTAGCTGAAAACAAGTTAGACCTAGTGCTTACAGATTTATGTGGTCCTAGTCAAAAAAGATCATACTACGGAGAAAGGTATTTCATTTTTTTTGTTGATTATTTTTCAAGGATGATGTGGGTTGTGTTCTTGAAGGAAGAAGTATACATAGAATAGCCTAAAGGATTTAATCTATCAGATAAACTAGACATGGTATGCAGATTGAAGAAAGTACTCTATGGACTTAAACAGGCCCCAAGAGCTTTGTATGAGAGACTAGATGGTTATCTTACCAAGATTGGATTCAAGAAAGGAGCTACAAATTGTAACCTATTCATAAGAGAGACACATGATGGATTATTACTGGTTGCCATATTTTTTGATCACATTATCTTAGGATGTAATGAAAAGCTTAGTGCAAAATTTGTAAAAGAAATGCAGAATGAGTTTGAAATGAGCATGATTGGTCCTATAAAATATTTTTTGGGATTGAATGTAAAGCAGACAGATAAAGGAATATTTATAAATCAGTCCAAATATGTGAAGGAAATATTGAAGACTTTCAAGATGAAAGACTATAAGCCAGTATGCACTCCTATGATAACAGGAAGCAAGCTTTCTAAAGAGGATGATTCCACAACAGTTGACAAGATATTATGCAAATCTATGATTGGAAAACTTATATATCTTACTCAATCTAGACCAAACATATCTAATGCAGTTGGAATTGTTGGTAGATTTGCAGCTGAACCAAAATAGAATCACCTAATGGCAATAAAGAGAATATTCAGATATCTAAAGGGAACTATAGACTATGGTATCCTAAATCAGAGAATGTACAACTTCATGTGTATACAAATGTAGATTGGGCAGGTTGTATTGATGATAGGAAGAGTACTTCTAGAGGAGCAGTATTTCTTGGAGATAGGTTGGTTTCTTGGGTAAGTAAGAAGCATAATTATATCTCTCAGTCGACAGTAGAAGCTGACTATGTGTCAGCAGCATTAAATTGTTCAACAATGGTTTGGATCAAGAAGATGGTTAAAGATTTTGGTATACAGGTTGATTATCCTATTATTATTCACTATGATAACATCAGTACTATAACCATGTCCAAGAATACTGTAATGCACGCAAAGACAAAACACATTGAGATCAAATACCATTTTCTTGGAGAAAAAGTTTTAGATAATGAAGTAAAATTGGACTATGTGAGCACCAAAGAACAGTTGGCAGATATTTTCACAAAGCCTTTATCAAAAGATACTTTTGAGTATATCAGGGAGAAGTTGGGAGTAATTCCCTCTCCTAAGTCTGATTAGATAAAGCACCTAGTACATCAGTCCATAGTGACTGATGAATGGTTGACTACTCTACTTTTGGAGTAGTACCTATGCCTAATTGTTTATGTCACCCTTTGCCATTGATGTCAAAGGGGGAGTATATAGTAAGGGGTGTTTATACTCTAGCAGAGTATAAACACAGACAGAGGAGCTATAGTAGTGTAGAGGAATCCTTGATGAGGATATTGAGAAGATTGTAAAAATAAAGAAGACACCATGTGCTGAAGATGTTTTTAATATCACATGTTTCCATCAATGTCAAAGGGGGAGATTGTTGGAGATTTACTTATGGCAGCTAGTTGATTGTATGTTTGTCATTGATGACAACATATAATATACAACAGTGTTCTATATGTACTTATTAGAATGATTCTATTAAGCCTTGTGTGGTTATATTCATGTTATAGACATGTTGTTTATGTTTTGTTCATACATGCATACTCAAATATGAAGTTTCAGTTGTGTTGTGTAATTCTGTTAGCAGTAGTTACAGTTTCTAGAGTTTGTCTATACAGAGCCGATGTATTGCATTGGTAATTGAGTTGCACAAATCTTTAGGATATGCATGTATATATTCAAGTTTAATTATGAGTTTAAGATAGTTATCTGAAGGCGCCAAATGTGTTTCAACAAGATTGCAATGTTAGAGTTAATTTGGTGAGGCTGACTTTGTGAAGCGTCGTGTCTATTCATTTTATATTGCACGGTCGTAATTATGCTTGCGTGATTAGTTAAGCCCACAAGGATGTTATGAGGAGTTTCTTAACAGGTCCCATGATCTTATACTTTGAGGAAGATACTTATAGTAGTTCATTTGTGAAACACTAAGTGTGAATGACAAGATAACATATAGAAAAAGTACAGAGCATAATATCAGTTGTGTTTCATTTATCAAGGATCTATGTGAAGAAGAAGTGAAAGATTAAAATACATTGGAACTGATCAAGATAGCAGGTCTACTCTATAGTTCATCATCAGATATAGTGCATATCTGTTCTATAAAAGGTTGTAGCCTTCACCATTGAAGCAGTGAGCTTTTGGACAGTGATTCCTCACCCTTAACAGGGTTATTTGTAAAAGACTCCTAACAGGGTTAGACCCTTAACCAGGTCACTATACTTATTTCATTGTAAAGAACAACTCCTAAAAGGGTTGCAAGATCTTCTAACATGGATTATTATAAACAAGTATAGTTCATTGTGGGTGTTAATTCCCACCGAGGTTTTTACCATTTGGTTTCCCCGTAACCAAATTGTGGTGTT
>MU225096.1:275097-287802 GCA_018584345.1 Thuja plicata
TAACTGATTCCCCCCCCCCCCCCCTCTCAATTATCCTTTGGGACTATTCTAACAGAGTTCCCACCAAGGAAAGCACTTGGCCCTTGGGGGAATGTAAATGGAGTCTTTGGACAATAGTTTATTCTTGTGAGGGTTCAAGAAGTAGTGTTTGTGAATTTTAAACTCTTTCCCTAAGCGAGCTCTTCAATAGACTGGCTAGGAAGGAAGAGTACCACATGTTTAAAACTTGCAAGAGTGGATTGGATGAATGAATCAAATTCCTTGGAGTTTTTTAGAGGGTTCATATAGAGAATATGTTTCAAGATGGATGGTTGGTGAATTCATTTGCATGGATTTTTCATTAAAAGTTTGAAACATGGCTTGTTTCCTTACAAAATAGCCCAGTTAGGGTTTGGACAGTGTGTGGACATTTGGAGGGCCAAAAAAAACAAAATTTGTAATTCTTTTCCCAAAGGATTTCTAAATCACCAATTAGTTAAGAAGGTTGTGTGTAATTTATGAGAATGAAACCCCAAAAACTTCAAAATAGGGCTAGTAGAGACCTACTAGGCTAGTAAGCCTTGAAAATAGGGAATTTGGAAGGTGATGGGGAAATGAGTTTGAAATCCTTCAAGAAGATTGTTTTGAGGATGCAATCAGCTAGTTTACAAGTCATAGACTCCTACAAGGGGATGTTGAAGGGGCTAGTAGCATGGTGAATGGACTTACCTTTGTGAGTTCAAGTGGAAGGATAAAATATTGAGCACTTTGTATTTGTAGTGAAGCTCTAGGAGAGTAGAGGGCTAGGGAATGAGAACCTCATAAGATAGTAGGGTTCTACATGAGCAAGAAGCCCTAAGAAGACCTGAAAGGGATCAATGAAGAAATAGGATTAGCTCTTGTTGAGAGCCTCCCTATCAAAGTGGTATCATAGCCTAAATATTTTGGGTAGTGTGAGTTGTAATGTTAGATCTGGAATCAGTTTGAGAATCCAGGGTGGTGACCAATGCAGAGTTGACCAAGAAGGTAGAAGATCAAGAAGAGAAGAATCAATTTCTTAGAGAAAGATTAGAGCAGTTTGATTTGAAATTTGGGTAAAGTAGAAGTGAAGTTTGGGGAAGTCAATGATAAGATAACTAAAAAAGAAGGGAAGGGTAAAGTAGTGGAGGATGAGATCCCTGAACCACACCATGTCACCCAAGAAGAACCATTTCACAAATACCTCAAGGCTATGAGTGGAAAAGTATTACAAGTAATACCTATTTCCAGTGGGAAGATGGAGCCTGACTTGGATATAGAGTGGATAGAAGGATCTAACAACCATTTTGAATGTAAAGGTGTAAGTGAAGCACAAAAGGGTAAGGTGGATAAATCAAGGTTGAGAGTATCTTCCTTAACATTGTGGAAGTTTGTCCAAGTTGAGAAATAAAAGGAAGGTAAGAATCTCATCTCCAATTGGAAGGGCATGATTTCCAAGATTAAAGAAACATACATCCCTGATGACTATGAGATTCCAATCCATAGGAAGAGACAAAATTTTAGACAGAAAGAAATAGATGTGAGTACCTATATGGAGGAATTCCAAAAGTTATGTATGAGATACAATTTGATAGAAGATGAAAGAATAAAGGTTGCAAGATACTTGAATGGGTTGAAGTGGAGTATCCAAGAAGAAATTAGCTTGTTGAGCCTTAGCACAGTCCACAAGTGCTATCAATTTGTAGTGAAGGTGGAAGAGAAAAGAAAAAACAAGCATGGAAAAGGAAATAGGGGCAGAGGAAGAGACAACAGAGGCCACAGAGGAAGTTTTGGTGGAAGAAATGTAGAGCGAAGATCCCAAGGGGAATACAAGTTTGTAGAGAAAGTGGGGATTCCCAAAGAAGAGGCAGCTATAGAGGAAGGGAATCTAGCAGTGCTGGAATAATAAGGGAAGGTCTAGAGGATGAGGGAGAGGATCATACTTCTCCACACTGAAATGCTACAATTTCCATCAAGTTGCGCATGTTGTCTATAGATTCCCTAAATAGTCTTCTTTATCACAAGGAGGGGATAGGAGAAAAAAAATATGTCCAAGAGGACACTGCAAGTATTAAATCATCATAAGTGAGTTTAGACTCATAGGTTAGAGAGAACCTCATTATTAGAGAAGGTTTAATAAATGAACCTATGAAGGAGGAGCCAAGCCAAAGGATATCCTTGTTTAGGATAAATTGCAAAATTATGGGTAAAGTGTGCAAGGTTGTTGTGGATTTAGGATCCACCAGTATAAAAGTGTCATACTTGAGGCAGTAAGAAAGTCGAAATTGTAGAGAATCCCTCATAGTAATCCCAATAGGGTTACTTGGCTCAACAAAGGGCAACATGTTTTTGTGAATGAGAAAATTTGGGTGGAATTCACCATAGGAGGCTATAAAGATAATATTTTGTGTAACATCTATCCAATAGATGCATGTCACCTACTATTAGTTAGGTCATGACAATATGGTAGGAAAGTAATCCATCATGGAGAAAAGAATTCATACTCTTTCCAAAAAAGATGGAGTCGCCTATAAGATACACATAGTAGGTGAAAAGGATTTCTTGAACACTCTCAAAGAGGGATTAGGAGTTGGGTTTGCAGTGATTGTTAAACCTAAAGAAAGAACTTGAAATATAAGAGAGGTGATATGCCTACAGAGGTACACACTTTGTTAAATCAGTTTAAGTACATCGTCAGTGATGGAACCCCTACTAATTTATCACCACAGAGAGAAATAAGTCATCAAATAGACCTCATTCCATGTGATTATTTTCCTAACAAAGATTCTTACAAGCTGACTCATGAGAAGAACAAAGAAGTGGCTAAACAAGTACAAGAAATTCTAGATAGTGGACTGATAAAGAAGAGTACTAGCCCATGTGAAATTCCAACAATGTTATCACCTAAGGAAGGAGGAACATGGAGGTTGTGTATGAACTATAGAGTCATCAATAGGATTACTATTAGGTATAGGTTCCCCATTCCTAGAATTGAATAAATTATGGATTATTTAGGGGGAGCACAATAATTCACCAAGATAGACCCTAACAGCACGGTTATCACAAAACAATAATCAAGGAGGGAGATTAGTATAAGACAACATTTGAAACCTTTCAAAGACTCTATGAATGGCTTTTCATGCCATTTGGACTCACCAATTATCCTAGCACATTCATGACACTCGTGAATGAATTCCTCAAGGATTTTAATAGTAAATTTGTAGTTTAATACTTAGATGATATCTTAATTTTTAGAAAAACTAAAGAGGGTCATCTTAAGCATTTAGAAGTTGTACTTCAAAGGTTGCATGAAGAACAAATAATGATAAATTCAGAGAAATGTGTGTTTATGAAGAAGGAGATTTTCTATTTGGGCTTTGTGGCCTCAAATGGAGATTTTAAGATGGATGCATCAAAGGTTGAGGCAATCTTAAACTGGCCTACTCCCTAGACAACTAGTGAAGTTAGGAGATTTCATGGATTGGCTCAATTTTAAAGAAAAATTATAAGGAAATTTAGTGCAATTTATGCTCCTATATTGGATACAATCAAAGGTGGTATGAAGGCTAGGTTGTAATGGACAAAGGAAGTTGATAAGGGATTTGAAGTTCTGAAATGTAAGCTAGCTACACAACCTATACTAGTACTCCCTAGTTTTGACAAACTCTTCACCATAGAGTGTGATGCAAGAAACATTGAAGTTGGGGTAGTTTTGAACCAAGATAATAGGCCAATGGAATTTTATAGTGAAAATACTAATGACACTATCTATTTCCTAAAGAGTTTTTTCCTACAATGATATCCAAGACTTGAGTTTTCTTAACTCCCAAGATAAGTTAAGTCATAGGCACATAAATAGGTAGAGTATTTGTAGTCTTATACATTTACAATAAAGCATAAGAAGGGGCCATTTAAAAAGGTTGATGATGCCTTGAGAAGAAGGCTATTGATAGTCCAAGAAGTAAATTTGAGGACCATGGGAGTTGAGATTTTCAAGGTCCTCTACAAGGAGGATGAAGACTTGTAGAAGCCTATAAGATATACCAAGTTTTCAGTAATCATTTTCATAGTGAGCATGCATATTACACTTTGCAAGAAGGACTCTTGTTTAAGGGTGGATAGTTGTGTGTGACCATGGGTTAATGAGAGAAAATTTGATGCTAGAAAAGTACAATGGTAGCTTAAGTGGACATTTTGGGTTGAACAAGACTCTAGAGTTGGTTCCAAGGCTTTATTATTGGTCCAAGATGTATAAGGATATAAGGAGGTATGTTGAGCAGCACACAATTTTTTAAAGAGCCAAAAAAACCTCCTCCAATGCTGGTCTTTACCAACCATTGCCAATTCCCAATCGGCCTTAGGAATGTGAAAGTATGGATTTGATAGTTGGTTTTCCCAAAATAAAGACTAGTTTTAATAGTGTATATATGTTGTTGTATACAAGTTTGGTATAATGATTCATTTCAATCCTTGTAAAGTGATTAATAATGTCAGTCATATAGATCATTTTTTTCAAAGAATTAATTGGGATACATGGACTTCCAGTCAGTATAGTATCAGATAGGGATATAAAATTTATGGGACATTTTTGGAAAACCTTATGGAAAAGATTGGGTACCAACCTATCTTTTGGGTCTTCTTACCATCTCCAAAAAGATGGGCACATAGAAGTGGTCCACAAGACCCTTGGAAACCTCTTGAAATGTTTAACTAAAGAGTATACGCAGGCTTGGGATCAAATGATTCATCAAGAATAATTTTCTTATAATGACATTGTGCATAGAATAAAAGGAAAGAGACCATTTGAAATTATCTACGGACTGCATCCTAGGGGTGTGTATGAGCTCACAGACCTCAGAGATGTGGATCCTAGAAGTGGAAATGATGATTAATTTGCACAATCTATGAAGGAAGTGCATGTGTAAGTGAGAAAAACTTTGACTGAGAACAACCAAAAGATAAAGGACAAAGTTTATGTTAAGAGGAAGGATATTTAGTTAGAAGTGGGAGATTGGGTCATGGTTCATTCAAGAACAAGGATAGACTTTAGAAAAGAGTGCCAAGAAAGCTACAAATGAGAAAAAATGGTCCTTGTCAAGTACTAGCTAAGTATGGAAGTAATGCTTATAAGGTGGATTTTCCTAAGGACATAACATTGTCCCATGTCTTTAATATAGTAGACTCAGTACATTACAAAGGTTCTAGTTGTAAGGGAAGTGAAGAAGTTCTTGGCATTGCAGAGATTGGAAATGATTTGACATTAGCCTTCCCACCTAAGATTATAGCTGAGAAGGTGTTAGATTTAAGGATTACAAAGAGGACTACACATGAGAATTACATTGAGTATCTGATCAAGTGGACAAATATGCCTGAAGTAGAAGCTACTTCAGTACTTGAAGGTGACTTCAAGAAGTTAGGAATTGATCTTACACTCCCATCACCTGATGTGACTTAATTTATTTTCATTAGGGGGAGAATGGTGCAAGAGTACCTCTTGGATGATAACAGATTTGGCTACTATTTATGTTATTGATATTCATGTTTTGTCCCTCCTGTCAATATGTGTTTCTGTGGAGAAAACATATTGGTTATGATAGCTGAAAAAATTGTACAGACACTGTACGGATGATTCAGAATGATCAAAGACAAGGATATGAAGAAGGATGTGTTATAACCTTATTCCTAAGGTTGCTTGACTTGAGGTTACATATTGGAGATGTTACAGATGATTTAGTGAACACTAGTTTCTAGACTGTGACAGTAATGCTTGACAAAGCAGGTCTCTATGTTTTGAATATATCTTACAGGCGAAGATGATTCTGAGTATGAGAACCTAGGGGATGACAGATAAAACATTGAGGAATGTTGGATAATGATCGATAGTCATGGATATGTTGGTGACGTCAGCTATGGTATGTATTCTGAGGAGACCTATTTTGTGGCCAACTTATGACATGTAGCATGTATTATGAATTGTGAGCATGGATTGTGGATCTTGGAGTATATCTAATGTATTGTAATTAATGTTTACTTGTTTTAGGTACCTTATGTATCTTAGCAAGGGGTTAAATAATTATTTATATATTGTAAATCCTTAAGTGGCCGACCTAGTAAGTTATTTGTATATTAAGAAAGCTTAATAAGCCAACCTAATCAATTATTGTAATATGGTATATATGAGAGATCTTTCTTGTTGGAAAGATGTCATAGAGATTGAATAGTAGAGAAGTGTGAAACCTGCCAGGCTTGTTTGATTGTTGGATGTAGAGCAGAGTTTGTGATAAGAATACATCATTGGCAGTGACCAAGCAAAGATAGTTGCTATCAGACAGTTCACTAGATTGTATATTCTCTATATCCTTTTGTTCAGATTGTAAATCCTTGAGGGTGGCATTAATGTTCATTGGGTAGTATTCCTGGGTAGTGAGCCCACTGTTACTATTAACTACTAACAGGGTCTATCCTTTAACATGGACTATGTATTGTAATGTTGTAATAAGCTCCTAACAAGGATAAATCTTTTAATAGGGATACTATACTCTCAGTACATCATTTGTGAGTGCTAATTACCACCAAGGTTTTACCTTTTAGAGGGTTTCCTCGATAACAAGTATTGGTTTATTGTGTTTGCATTTACTGTGTTATCATCTCCATTGAATTTTTGGTTTTTAAATTTTAAAGTTTAATAGTTTGTATTACAACTGATTCACCCCCCCCCCCNTAGTTTGTATTACAACTGATTCCCCCCCCCCCCCTCTTAGTTGTACTTGTGGATTGTTTTTCCTAACAATTGATATCAGAGCAACTGGTCCTTGGAGTGAAATTTTAACAACTTGAGTTGATCCTAAAGATGACTTACTACAGGAAAGATAGTCCAAAATTTGATCCTAAAAACTTTGACACTTGGAAGAACAAGATGAGAACACATTTTCTATATTTGGGAATTAACTATTGGATAATCACAAAAAAGAAAGAAAAGATAGCGACTGAGGATGAATTGGAGAAGGCTAATGAAGATGATAAGAAGATATTTTCATGTAATATGGTTGCAAGAGAATCATTGATCAATGCACTTTCTAAAGGTGAATTCATAGAAGTAAAAGACTTGGATTCTGCACATTAGATTTTGACAAGATTAGAAGCACTGTATATAGGAGATAAGTTTACTAAACAAGCAAAGCTACAAAAATGGAAGACACAGATGGAATCAATGAAGATGAGAGGTGATGAGGACATTAGGGCATATGCACAGAGAATTATTGAAGTGGTTACTAACATTAGAAAGTCTTGAGATACTTACAGTGACGAAGAGGTGATTGTGAAGATACTCAGATATTTGACACCTATATACAAAACTAAACTACAAGCTATAGAGGAGATTATACCTTTGACACAGAACTTTATTAGAGAGATGTTTATTGGGAAGCTAACTACTTTTGAGGCTGTAGAACTAGGAGATTCCTTATCTAAAGTAGAGTCGACATTCAAGGTGACTATTCATAGAAACAAAAAGACCTTATCTTGAATTGCGAACATCATCAATGGTGACTAGAGAGAAGATCTTGGAGACTATGTTGATGAATGGGAATAGATATAGGAGGAAGAAATAAATCTATATTAAGTGGTATCCCTAATCACTAGAAGAGAAAAGAGAGGTAAGGGTAAATTTGAAGGCAACTTACCTTTGAAAAAAAAATTTGTGTAACAGGATTGGTCATTTTGCATCTCGATGTCCTACAAGGGTCCCAAAGCATAAACCTAAGTTTTAAAAATCCAAGTATTGAAAATAAAAAAATGTTATTATGCTAGAGAAGACGTATCTGATGATGATGTAGACTATGATGAAATTGGATTTACTTCTACTAAGGATAATGAACCTATACATGAAGAAAAAGTCTTAGTATCTTGTGTTGAAAATAAATCTGAATGGGTTATACATAGTGGTTGTGCACATCATATGACTTGAGATAAAAATAAGTTTTTGAATCTAAAAATATATGATGGTGGTGTTGTTAGATTTTGTGACAATCATCCTAATAATCTTATCACTGGAGTTGGATCTATTTCTCTGGATGGAAATACTAATACTGACAATGTACTACTTGTTCATGGACTTAAGCATAATCTATTATATGTTGGACAACTTGTGGACAAAGGTTATCAATTGAAATTCATTGATGGGAAATGTTCTATCAAAAGTAGATCAAGAGACTTGATTGCATCTGGTACTAAATCTAGAGGTAATGTATTTGAATTGAATACATCTAAAGCTTATTTCTTTATTGTGAAGGTTGATGACATTTGGTTATGACATAGAAGATTTTTTCATGTTAACTTTGATAACATTGTGAAGGCATGTATGAAAAATATTATAAGAGATATACCTAAGATTGTGAAACCATCTAACACTATGTGTAGAGAGTGTGTTATAGGAAAGAAGACTGGAAATAGTTTTAAAAGAAAATCTTATTCAGCAAAAGGGAAGTTGGATCGAGTACATATAGATCTATGTGGTCTTACAAGAACAAGATATTATTATGGTGAAAGGTTCAATGTACTTTATGTTATGATATGGATTGAATTATTTGTGCTTTCTGTTATGATGAAGGTTGTATTTCCTTGCATGAAGTTTGAAGCATTTAATGAATTGTTGGATGATATCATTTTTGGAGGCAATGATAATATGAGTAAGAAGTTCTCTAAAGAAATGGAAAATGAATTTGAAATGTCAATTATTGGTGAGATGAAATTTTTGCTTGGTTTGCAATTTTATCAGAGTAAGAAAGCTATTTTCATATCTCAGACCAAGTATCTTAAGGAAATGTTAAAGAAGTTTGGAATGGAAGATTGTAAACCTGTTGGGACACCCATGGTAACTGGACACAAACTGACTAGTAATGATGAGACTCAAAGTGTTTTTCAGACAAAGTATACATCTATGATTGGTGGTCTATAATATCTAACTCACACCAGACCAGATATTTCCAATTGAGTTGGAATTATGACAAGATATCAAGAATATCTTAAAGAGACACACCTTTCTTTTGTGAAAATAATTTTTAGATACTTGAAAGGAACAATAGAATATGGATTATGCTATGAAAGATCAAATGACTTTATTTTGCAAGCTTGCATTGATGTTGATTGGGCATGCAATGTGGATGATAGGAAGAGTACAAGTGGTGGAGAATTTTTTTTTGGGAAAAGGTTAGTTTCCTTGTTAAGTAAGAAGTAGGATTGTATTTCTTAGTCTACTGCTAAATCAGAGTATGTTGCTATTGCAATAAATTATACACAAGTTTTTTGGATGAAACAAATGCTAAAGTACATTGGAATAATTTTTGAAGAGCCAGTGGTTATCCAATGTAATAACACTAGCACAGTGAATATGTCCAAGAAACCTGTAATGCATTCAAAGACTAAACATATTTCTATTAAGTATCATTTCTTGAGGTAGAAGGTAGCAAAAAAGAGATTAGACTGGAGTATATTAGCACAAAGGAACAAATAGCAGATATATTTACAAAACCTTTGCCAAAAGATGCTTTTGAATATCTCATAGGCATGCTTTGGGTGAGAGCCCCTCCCAGTGGTAATTAATTGATGCAGACATGCATCAGTCTAGTGGCTTTCATAGCTATATCATTATCTAGACTTGATGTATGGATCTACTCCTTAGGGGGAGTGATCGCAGGAACACTATGAAGCATATTTGGGTGAATTTGCACCTGGCTGTTAGACATGAAGATTTTAAAATTCTATACCTTATAGAAGATTAGGGATGATTTATGGAACCCTTTTCCATTGCTGTAAAAGGGGGAAATATTCTATGTGAAAATCCCTACTGTTTTGGGGAGATTTGTGTTGAGGATATTGAGAAGATTGTATTGAAAGGAGAAAGTTTTTTTGGGTTGATAGATTTTCCCTTATGTTTCCATCAATGCCAAAGGGGGATATTGTTGGATTATATCAGATTTGGGTACTATTTATGTTGTTGATATTCATGTTTTGTCACTGATGTCAACATATGTTTCTATGGAGAAAATAGTCTAGTTATGTATGGACACTGTAAAAATATTTCACAACAATCAAAGATAAGGATATAAAGAAGGATGTGTCATGACCTTATTCCTAAGGTTACATATTGGTGATGTTATAGAAGATTTTGTTAAGACTGGTTTCTGGACTGTGACAACAATGCTTGACAAAGTAGGTCTCTATGTTTTGGGTATATCTTACAGGTGAAGATGATTCTGAGTGTGCACACTTAGGGGATGACAGAGGACACATTAAGGAATGTTGGATAAAGATCGATAGTCATGGACATGTTGGTGATGTCAGATGTGGCGTGTATTCTAGAGGAGATCTATTTTGTGGTCGACTTCAGACACGTAGCATGTATTATCAATTGTGAGCATGGATTGTGGACCTTGAAGTATAACTGATGTATTGTAATTGATGTTTACTTGTTTTAGGTACCTTGAGTATCTTAGAAAATGGTTAAATAATTATTTGTATATTGGAAAGCCTTAAGTGTTCAACCTATTCAATTATTTGTATATTGGGAAAGCTTATTTGTCTAACCTGATCAATTATTGTAATAGGGTATATATGAGACAAATTTTCTTTTGGAAAGATGTGGTAGTGATTAAAAAGGAAGAGAAGTGTAAAAGTTGCAAGGCTTGTTTGACTGCTAGATGTAGAGAAGAGTTTGTCATAAGAATACTTCATTGGAACTAACAAAGAAAAGATAGTTGCTATCAGACTGTTCACTGGATTGTATATTCTCTATATACATTTATTCTAATTGTAAATCCTTGAGGGTGGCATTAACCTTATTTGGGAAGTGTGCCTAGACAATGAGCTCACTATTACTCTTGACTCCTAAAAAGGTTTATCTTTTAACAGGGACTATGTACTGTAATGTTGTAATAAGCTCCTAACAAGGCTAACTCTTTTAACATGGATACTATACTCTTAGTACATCATTTGTGGGTGCTAATTCTCACTGGGGTTTTACCTTTAATAGGGTTTCCTAGACAATAAGTATTGTGTTATTGTGTCTGCATTTACTACGTTATCATATGCATTGAAGCTTTGGTTTATAAAGTTTAATGTTTAATATTTTGTATTACAACTGATTCACACTCTCTCAGTTCTACTTTTGGACTGTTATTCCTAACAACATCTACGAGTTAGGTGTGCTCAACCCTCAAGTTTTGGTTTTTAATACCTTTCCAAGGTCATGTTCATAAATAAGGATGTTTTAGAGTTTTTAGGTATATTTTGAAATGTTGTGTTTTTTTGTGACAAATGTGTCAAAGGAACCCAAGCAATGCATTGTAAGCCAAAGATGGCATAATGTGAAGAATGACACCAAGAGTGCACAATACACCTTATTTTGGGTTTAAGTATGCCTATGTGTGTTTAGGAACCCATCAACTAGGTCTATGTATTGAAATGTAAAATGATGTAAAATTTGTGAAAAGTTGCTTGAGCAACTTTGCAACTTTTCAATGTTGCATGACAACATTTGGGGAAAATGATGTACTTTTACCTTGGGTAGATATGGGTCAGAATATTTGGTTTAAACATGGTAGAAGGACATATTTAAGGTCTCCTCAAGAATTCTATAAGGGTTTGTATAAGCTCGGCATGATTTCAAATAGCAAACACTTGACATTTTTTGTGAATTAATTGTATTTTCTTGAAATTAGTTTGCATTCGAGTCCAATGGATTGAATCAGAAAATATTTCCTTGTGGATAGTTAAGACTCTTTTTTTTTTGTGTGCACTAGTTTTGAGCTCTAGGTTTAAATTTTTTCATGTAAATAATTTATGTCTCTAGTTCTGAGTCTCTGGACTAGACAGAGTGTATATAGGCAAAATGGATCCATCTTGAGTTCCCACTAAGGAAATCACTCATCCATTGGGGGAATGAAAATGGATTCTTTTTAAAGTAGCTTTTTTTTTGTTAGGATTAAGTAAGTAGTGTTTCTGAATTTTAATCTCTTTCCCTAGGCGAGCTCTTCCATAGCCTAACTAGGAAGGAAGAGTATGAGTGGTTTATAACTTAAAATAGTGGATTGGATGAATAAATATAATGCCTTGGAGTTGTTTGGAAGGTTCATATAGAGCCTTGGTTGCAAGATGGAGGTGTTGACGGGGTTTTGCTGACCGGGTCCACCAACAGTCATAAGTTGTCACCGGGTTCCGGGGTAATCAACCAACTCCGCCTGCAAAGGTTGTCCGGGAGAAATAAATCCTCTGGGCCTTCAAGCACCTGGGTGTCGGGTCATGACGGTGCGGGGCTCGGTTGGGAGAGGTGACTATTTTCAAGGGGGATAGCTGGTTTCTTCAACCCATCTTCTCCGGAGATTCGATCAAAGTAAGGGTTTTTCGAGTGCTCAATACTCAGCAAATAAAATGAAAAAGATCCTGCAGGGTTAGAAGTATTTCATCTAACTATAGTCATGTTGAAATGTCTGGAACATCAATAATACTCGGGTAGACTACACTAAATACCGAAGAAACACATAACCATCAGTTAGCATTTTATCAGTAGCGGGAGTAAAGAGTTTGTTAATCTACTTTAACATACCAGAGTAAAAGACATAAAGAACATTAAAATATGAAATACCATTAACTCAGAAGTAGGAATGCCAACAACATCATTGCCAAGAATTCTTCCTTCTTCATTAATATTCA
>MU225096.1:287882-311116 GCA_018584345.1 Thuja plicata
CTCCAAGGGAGCATCTAACTATTAAGAACAGAATCATGGAGCATTGAGCTCTACAACAAAAAGAGAAATCACTTTTCTATTGCTATGGACAATAAAATCATCAATTTTGCCGACCCTTAGAAATGGGCCGATCTGCCTATTTATACAACTCTTCTAACCCTAACCCTATTTACATCATGTTTTTAATAAAATACAATATCTGGGGGTCAGTACTACCTGCACCACCCTACAAAAGACCTGGAGACGTATTAGGTTTGTCAGAAGAATAAGATAAGAATATACATCGGAAGAATCAGTCTCGAGAAGAGAGCCAGAAAGGAGAAAGGAAGGAAGTAGGTCCCTTGAGGATTGAGGCTACATGCCTCATAAATGGGAAGTGCGGCGCCCTGTCTCCAATGTGCCAGGTGTACCTCCAAACAACACCTCGAGAAGACCACCCTGTCAGAAGACCAACTGCCAAGCTGACACCCCTTTGATGTGGCCAACTACCCTCTAACAGTCTTTATTAACCGCTTCTGAAAGTGATCGGTCGGCCTTGAGGACCAGGACACGAATTGCTTTAAAGAATACAAAATTTTGGATCCGAGACCTGGGAACTTACGTCCCCAAAAGAATAAAGAATACTCAAAGTGAGTTTTTCCCCAGCCTCTGGAGAAAGCTCAAGGTTTCTTATTATCGTTGAAGGCCTGAAGGAGGTGGGAAATGCCACCCTCATCTATCTCTCTTAGGCTGGCCCTTTTGTGCCTGGCCACTTCAACTTGTTCCCCCAGGTCTGGAACATTTCCTTTGAATTCATCTTCCATTCTTGCAGCGTCATGACCCTTAAGTATCATCTTGGTTAATTTTGCCATCTAGGCCCCGTCCATCCCCTCCAGGGATTGATACCAGGATTTTATCATTTCATCAAAACTCCCCAAAACTGAATCTTCGGGGGTATAAGTATCTGTACTAATGAGATCAGCCCCGGAAGCCTTTATCACAAAAGACTTGTATAAATTAGAAGAATATTTTACAAGGTTTACCTTCTCTTTCAAGGACTCTACCAGTTGCTTGGTTACCTCCAATGTGAGGTCAAGTCTGGAGTGCTGAGTTCTTACAAAATAAAATGATTCCTCATCCAGAATTCTGGATTCAGAAATTATATCCTCTCCCAAGGTGAGCAGCTCTTCGAGCTCCACCTTCCATGCTTGGTAATTTTTGGCGTCACTCTCCCACTGCTCAATAAGAGCTTCCGCCTGATGAATAATTTGTCAGGCTGTGTATAAGTCTGGGAGAGTGGACGCCAGGAAATGCCGGGTGTTTCCTATTTGGAGGGCGACCCATTCGTCTACTGCTTGGGCCTTCTTTTTCATTACTCATAGGGAGTCTATGTCACTCTACGGTAATTCTTCTGATGTGGAGGTCTCTAGAGGGGCAGCATTGATGGGTCTGGCAACCCCATAAGGTTTGCATTTTTCTCTTTCTCATCTTTGAGCCTCTGGGCCTCTTTCTCATATCGGGCCTCCACTGCCCGTGCTACATCCTTAAGCAAGTCTACCTCACCTTGCTTTCCTCTTTTTCCCAGGGATACCCCTGCAACATTGTAATCTGCGGGGTCTGTAGTTGCTTCATCGACGTCTAGGGGAGGTGTTGCGACAACGGCAACCGTTTCTCCGCCCGACCCAGTTCGCAAAGTGTGAACTATCTGGGCTTTCTTCACCTTCGCCAGGGCCTGAACTTGGGCCATCATTTCAGCCAAGGAGAGAGGAATCACTGGAGCGGACTGAGCTTTTCTCTTTCTGCTTTCTACCAGCCACTAAGGTGGGGGAGGTGGCCTTCCTGCCAGTGTTTGTTCTCCTGATCCCCTCCTGGTATCTGGTGGCTATTTCTCCTCAGTGATGTGGACTTCATCCATCCTTCTCCCAGCCTCAATTTCTTCTGTAGCAACATTCTTTTCAACCTCCATCTCCTCAGCCTGGTCCTATATATCAATCGCTAGGTCTGGACCCTGATAGGCTTCCTCGGGGATTTCTTCTTCAAGCTGCTCTTCTTCTTCTTGTTCTTCTTCTACCAGGGCTTCTATCTCGGTTGGTAGTAGGGGAGGTATCGGGCCAAGATTTAAAGTTTGGGCCGCTGTGATAACCTGCCCGAAGGTTTCTCCCAGGAGTGGCCCTTGGAACATAGTGGCTGGGTTTACAGTTATTCCCGGAGGTCCGGTTCCCCCAGCAGATACCCTCTGTTCACTTTGCTTTAATTGGTCCACTCCCGGACCTTGCATCTCTTGAGCCCCAGAGATAATCTCTGGCTCTGGCTCCTTTTCTTCTTCCTGCTGTTCTTGTACAGGCTCTTGTTCCATATCTTCTAGCTCTGCAGCCTCTTGTCCCTCCCCTGGGACCTCTACCTTTGCTTGTGTATCGTCCCCCTGCAAGTTGCCGAACTCATCGGCCGCAAATACATCAAATTCTTCTTCTTGAGGGGGACTGGTCGGGACCTCTGTAGGCTCTGTTTCTTTCTCCAGTTTCGGGAAACTAGAAGAAAGGGTCTCTATTTCTTGGGGGATAGATGCCTCCGGTACTGGTTCTGCCTTAGGCTACTTGATGTGCTTTCTCTTCCTCTGGGTAACCAATGGTGGCCCCACGTTTCTTATTACTGCCGCTTCCATGGGATCCACCCACGTTGCCTTCACCATTAGGGCTTCCAACGACGGGGAGGAAGGAGGATGAATTGGTCCGGCCATGAGCGGGGGAGTGGCAAGCCTCGTTATTAACTGCTCCATCATTTGCTGGGAAGCTGCCACATATTGCTTGATCTATTCTTGTATAGGGACTTCTTGCGTAGAGGGGGTTGTAGCTATTCCCTTTTGTTTGTCTGCACCCTGTGAAGAAGTCCCCGCCCCCGGGGTCAATCTTGGTACCGGTTGTGGTGCTAATTTTGGCGCCGATCAGGGAGCTTGACGCATACTCCCGGGGCACACCTTCTTGAAATAGGCATGACTTCGCTCAATCAGCTCCTGAGTGAAGTCCTCAATCCTGGGCCCTCTTGGGTGGCCCAATCCATTGCCGGCAGTGCCATTTTATCGATCCCCTTTTCTTTGTACTGGGGATCTATGGTGGGGGCGGAGTCAGAGAAGCCCACAGGGAATCTCCAGAGCTTCAGTTCCTGCATCATTCCAGCTATCATTCTGTCATAGTGCTTGCTCCACATGTCCACGTGATCCTGGCATTCAGCCCAAAAGTATTCCATGTGTATATGATGGGGCTCTGAAGCCCGGGGCATTGCCGTTGCAATTTTTCCATGCGGATCAAAATTTCTTTGCGCCAGATAAAATTCTTGCAAGTTATAACTTTTCAGCTCATTTTCTGCCTCTTTTGCGGTGGCCAGACTGCAAGTGTAGTTCCCACAGGTGATTGGAAATGGGATGTTGGGGACCTTCTTAAGTGCAAAGAAGGCATGCAACCCCATCATTTGCCGGCAATATTCCAGCAGCACGATCTTGTCCCCACAATGCTTGGGCAACAAGTAGGGTTTGCCGGAGAAGCCAGGGAGGCTAATATATGTATGCTGCTGGAATTGGATATACTAGTGCCCATAACTACTAACTAACTTCATCCCCTCAGTAGATAGGCGGTATCTAACATCCCGAGTAGGTGTGAGTAGGTGGTAGTAAATGAATGAATCGTTTACCTGACAGAAACTGGGGAAGCTCGCCTCCCATTGAATCTGTTGGAAATGGTCCCATGGTGCTTTTTGTCCCGTGCCAATCTCGAGCATGCCGTCTGTAAGTAGGCCATTGGAGTGGGGCCTCTGCTGGGCCAAGGCCCAAAAAACATAAGAAGACATGTAGAACCTCTTCTTCTGGTTCAACTGCTGGAATTGGGAGTCGACATGATTGGAGATTATTGTCACCCAGTCGAAGAATCCTCCCTTGGTGGAGATGCTGAGGAGGAAATAGTACATCCATTTGGCAAACTCCTGGGTGGAGGGCTGCCCAAATACCTGAGCTAATGCTATTATCCCCATCTGGATGCTCTCCTTGAATCTAGAGCGGGGAATTTCTATCTTCATCCTCTTTGGGTCTCTCTTTGGGGCCTTAAGCCAGTTGTTGTTCATGTACACCCGGGCAGCATCCTCCAGTTGTGTAAACTATTTCAAGGCGTCAGTCCTTGTGACCACCGCAGCCTTATCAAATTGTAGGATACCAAGGCCTGCCTGGAATGTGACTGGGTCGAGGGACACCAGTGGAGTGGGGTATCCCATGGGTTCCGTAGCCGCGAGAATAACGGCCCAGACCAAAGAGTTGTAGTTGGCAGCCAGTGTTAAGATAAGCTCCAGGTATTTCACTGAGTAGGAGAAGCAAGCCACCCGAAAGATTCCAAAACCCCCGACGTTGATTGCAAGTTTATCTCCAGCCTATCGCTGGATGTGCATTATCTTTACCAGGGCCTACATTTCTTTCCAAGTTCTAACATTGGCGTCCGTCATTAGTTTTACCTTGGACTCAATCTTTGAGCCCACAATGGCATTATCCTATACATACTTCATGGTGAGGGGAAGCTTTTCCAGGGCTTTCTCCATCTTTAACTTTGTTGCTGCCCTAGTTTCTATTGTGGTTGGTAATTCCGGGCTTCCAGGAGGAGATGATGCAGATGCTTCAGACATGTTTGGAAGATAACTCTGGGAACCTGCGAGACAAAGAGACCGTCAGAATATGTTTATCAAAATAATCATTTTGGGGTCGAAAAAATCTTACCACCGTGGTGTTGTCCTTCCCTGAAAAGTTAGTTTTATGCAAAGATACCCGAAAAGAAAAACACATTGCAAACTTAAGACATCAACACATATATCCGGGTCTGGAAAATTTTATCATGCTTTGGCGAAGACACAGGATAGAGGGTGGTAAGAGGCCCGAAGTACGGAGAAATGACCGTAAGCAAGGATGTGTGAAAAGGCAAGTTGTCGAGCCCACGTGGATGCCACATGTGTTGGCATTAAATGGATGCAATGGCGATGACGGCGGAGCCAACTGTCTGAACGCGTGAAAAGGGAAAGCTACTTGGCTAGAATTGATTGCGCGCATGGGACATAAATGAGGTTCTGACAGACTTCATGGAGGAGAGAGAAAATTGCCTATTTGAAACCAGTCAAGAGCCGAGTTTCAAACAGGTGGTTTTCTGCCTCGAAGCAAACTCGGAGGCAGAAAACCAGACAGAGGGGGGACTCGACCAGCTTGTCAAGCCACTTGAAAGGATATACATGGAGCTGAGGGGTATATACAAAGAAACAAGGAGATATACAGGAGTTTTATACAACTATTATACATATATACACAAGTATACAACATGAGATGACACCCGCGAGAAAACCAGACAAGGCAGAAATAGATATGTACAATATATACACTATTTACAAATAGACTACTACTTACACTATTTACATTATTTACAGACAAAAAACTTCTGCACAGAGGGTGGAAAACCCTCTGGCAGAGCTGACCCACCAACAGACGGCAAAGCCAGGAATAGAATGAACCAGACAAGACAGAAACAAAACGAAGCCAGACAAATGAAAACTGAACAAAACCAAAGAAAAGCCAGAGAGCTGGAAAATAGGATCACCAACCTAAGAATGCAGAAGGCGGAGGAAAAACCAGGGTTACCACGGGAGCTCTGCAACGGCTCGGGTTGTCAATCGGTCAGAATCGCACCACGAAGCACTTGCACCTGCCTAAGAATGGCTGAAAATCATTAACGTTGATTACCATAAACCTCCTGTAAATGTTCTGTTAATCACTTTGAAATCGCTCTTTAATTTACTCTAAGTGCTTGAAAGTTTTAATCATGGTAAATGTGAAAGTGACAGACAAAACCTATTTATACCCGTGGTAAAAGGTAATCCTCCTCCTTCCGACGATCTCCGGTCATGCAAAACCTCCGGACTCCGGGCCCGGGGATTCCTCATGATAATATTCCCAAGAACTTCATGGCGAATAATCCTGGAGTCCAGAATCTGATTTCCAACAAAAGGTAACCTCCGGGACTGGAGTCCCAGAGGAGAAAACCAAACAGCAAAATGACACACTAGAGAAGAAAACCCCGGAGAAAGAAAACAAAAAGGGAAAGAAAGACAGGGCAAAGCTGCAAGCAAAGAAAAAAAAGGGGGACCCAACATTTTGCACACAAAATGTAGGGACAGGGATGTAGGGCATAACAAATGGTGACTATCTGGGACAAATGCCTTGGCACATTTGAGAACCAAAGAAACTCTGGTTAGCAAAACTGGAACAAGCCACTTCCTGAAGCATCTGACAGGAAAAGAGCAACGTATCTGAGAGAATCCAACCACACAGGAGTCAGTCCGGAGTCTTTCATTAGTGGTGTCATGTGTGCTTGGGAAGGAAATCAAGCTGATGACCTTTGTGAGGAATAGAGAAGGGGTACTAATCACATTGAACCAGTCATCAATTTGCTCATTTCCCTCAGAGACCGGAGCTTTATCCCGCTTTTCCTCTTGTTATTTTATTTGTTTCTAGGTGGGGAAGGCGGTACTTCTTTCACCATTAAGCTTAAGCTTAGCTAATTTTAATGGCAGTACTTCTTTCACCTATCCACCTGCGTTTAGATATTTGAAGAGAGGATAAAACTCCAGACCCGGGGAGAATTCTTTGAAGTTTCAGACCTGGGTCAATCAAAGAGTACAGTTGATCTACCCTCAATATGTCCAATTACTTGTTCCTTGTATTATTTATGTTCACTGATTGCCAGGCCTCCGGAGACAACACCCAATGGAGATTGCTCAAAATGTGCCATAACCCGTGAAACAACCCCGGAGACCAGGTTGATTCCACCGTGCTAAAGATAGATTCTAAAGTTCACCATGTCGTAGACATTGTACTAGAGGCCAACGTTATGCGAAGCATTCCAATTCCAGCAAGACGGAACAAAACACCGGGACCGAAAGAAAACTGAAAATGAAAACCAAGATGGGAAAAGAGGACTATCCCGGAGGAAAGTCGACAAGGCTATTTACAAGGCAGGGCACCTCGCAACAAGACACCCAGAAGATATATTTACAAGCGGAAAGCTTTACATATAATACAACTTAGGATGAACTTACCTTACTCGAAGTAGTGTTTGAGAAACTATCCATTAATGGGTAATGCGACAGGTTCCCCAGTCAGGGTGTTGAGGCGGTAAGTATTTGCCCCACAGATTTCTGAGATTAGGTATGGTCCGAGCTAGAGCTGCTAGAACTTGGTGTGTTTTCCTTTCTTCTCCCGGGCCTTGTCCCACAACAGGACCAGATCCAAAATCTGAAAAGATTTGTATTGGGCTCTTTTATCAAACCATCATTTTACCACTGCTTGATGACGCGCGAAATGCTCAAGGGCTGTGTCTCTTTGTTCTTCCATCCACACCAGAATTAGGAGCCGAACCTCCACAATGTTGTTCCTGTTGTTGAATTCCTACATGAACTGTAAAAATGGGATCTGTAAGTTGACCAGGAATACAGGGTTCTAGCCATAAACTAGTTGGAATGGTGATGTTCCCAGGGCGGCCTTGACGTGAATGTGATCCACCCAGAGGGTGAATTTCAATTTTTGGTGCCAATCTCAATAATTCTATTCTAGCAGGTGCTTAATCACTTCAAGTAGATTTTTATTTGTTGATTTAGCAACGCCGTTTCCCTAGGGGTAATAGTTGCTGGAGAAATTCAGTGTGATCTTCTGATTATAGGTCCATTCAAGTAATTGTGCTGAGGAAAACACCAGACCATTATCACATACCAAAGCAAAGGGCATCCCAAACTGTGTGACGATATTTTCTTCCAAGAACTTAATAACTACATCCACCATGTTGTTTTTACAAGGTATAGCTTCAGACCACTGAGTGCAGTAATCAGTAGCAGTAAGGATGTATCGGTGGTTGGCAGACGAGTTGGGGTTGATCTCCCCCATGAAGTCGAATTCCCATTGGGCAAATGGTCTAGCCTCATAGACTGGTTGTAGAGGCATGGCTGGGTTACGCTCATGATGCGCTGTGGTTTGTCAAGTATGGAATTTCCTTACATGAGCGTAAACGTCTCTGAATATACAGGGCCAATAATATCAGGCCTAAAGGATCTGATGGGCGGTGGCATCGATTGAGCCATGCCCTGTTCTAAACTATCCATGGAATTTGTCAATTATTCTCACAGCTTGGTCTCTGTCGATGCACCGGAGGTACACCCCCTCAAAATTTCTATGGTACAGCGCGGAATTTTTGATCATGAAGTGTGCACTTTTCATCTGCAGGGCGCAGCATTTGTGGGGAGGCAACCCCTCCAAAAATTTATTGTTTTGTAATAAGTATACCAAATCGGTATACCACGGGTCTTGGGTAATGGACTCCATTGTGTAAGCTTGGCATTCTATGTGGGGAGTCTCTTCTGCCATCGCCCGACTTAGTTCTTGGCCTCAGACTATCTTCCTGGGCTGCATTTCTAAGTCATATTCTTGGAGGATGGCCATCCATTTCCCCCATCTTTTTCCCAATTCACTCTGCATCAACAGAGATTTGATGGCCTGGTCTAGAATGATAGCATGCACTTTTCTCCGGAGAATGTAATGCCAGAATTTCTTCACGGCGCAGACCAGAGTAAAGGCCTATTTTTCTAGTGATGAATACCGGACTTCTGTGTTCTTGAAGGGGGAACTCATAAAAGCTATTGGTCGTTCCTCCCCTTCAACCTTTTGGGTCAACACTGCCGCAGTGGAATGCGGTGAAGCAAACGAGTAAATATAAAACGGAAGGGAATAGTCTGGACTAGCCAGGACCGGTGCCTCTGTTATGGTCTGTTTGGTCTAGGTGAATGCCTGTTTTACTTCAGGACTCCACTCAATCTTGGTATCCTTTTTCATCATCTCATTGAGTGGTTTAACTATTTCTGTGAATCCCGTGATGAAGCGTCGTACGAAGTTGATTTTTCCAAAAAAGGATCGCATTTCTTTCTTGCTGCCAGGCATCTATAGATTCAGCAACGCTTCAACTCTATCAGGGTCTATGTATATACCCTTCTTAGAGACAATATACCTGAGCAACTTCCCCTCGGTGACCCCGAATATGCACTTCTTAGGGTTGAGGGATATTCCATACCGGCGACATCTCTCACAGATCTAAGTGAGGTGGGCGGGATGATCACGCCTGTCCCAGGAAAAGATGGTCAAATCATCCATGTAGATGATTATGCACCGATTTATGAGGCCCTCAAACGCAATGTCCATGGCCTTTTAAAATGTAGCCCCTGCATTGATCAGGCTGAAGGGCATTCTTCTGTACGCAAACATTCCCCACTTAGTGGTAAACACTATTTTCTCTCTGTCCTCATACTTGACCATGACCTGGTTGTACCCCGAATATCCATCCAAGAAAGACATCATCTGAGATCCATTTACTATCTACAACACCTCATCCAACGAGGGGAGAGGGTGATTATCTTTTTTAGATGCCTTGTTCAAATTTCAGAAATCCACGCAAAGGCGGATCTCACCATTCTTCTTCCTTACAGGGACTAGGTTGGCAACCCACATAGTGTGTCAGATTGGGAAGATTATCTGGGCTGGCAGTAGTTTCTCTACCTCTTGGCAAATCAGAGGCTCTATCAGGGGGTTGACCGGTCTTTTCTTTTGCCGAAAGGGCTTAGCATCAGGTTTCAGGAGAATAGTATAGGTCATGATGGATGTATCATACATTTTCAAGTCTTCATAGCCCCAGGAAATTACATCGATGTATTCTCGGAGAACTGCAAGAATCTTCTCCTTTTCCTCAGGGGAATAGGAGGTACCTATGTGGATGATTTTTTCTTCACCGGGCTGGCCGATGTTAACCTTTTCAAACTTTCCTCCCTCAAAGGAGGATGACACCTTCTCACAGGCCCGAGGGTCCGAGTCAAAGATTTGTTCCAATGCAACCATCCCGTTTGGGATAGTGTTAGTGGGCAGGTCCATGATCCCATCGTCTTCATCACCCTGCCCAGTATCGTCATGGTCTCGTTCCTCCAATATCTGATCCTCAAAGACACCAATATTGGCCGTGAAGGCCAGGATATGTTATCGTCCTCAAAGACCTAAAAGTGGGTGACATTATCTAGGATGGACGGGGTGGGGACCATCTCAACTGAAAATCTATGGATTCGCGAGCCGGCCATTGGCTCGAGTGTGCTGGTAGAAATGGCAAGGGTATCCGGGACATAGTTTCGTCGCTGGGAAATAAGGTCAATGTCGAAGGCATCGAAATCTTTGATAAGGCTCCAAGCCTGGTTGCGGTATGCGGCCAGCCTTTTGTCATGACAGTGTATTGACTCCGGACTTGTTTGATAATCAACTCAGAATCACCCAGAGCCCGGAGGCGGGTGATACCTTTCCTTAATGAAAATAAGAGTCTGAGGACCAAAGCCTCGTACTCTGTGACATTGTTTGTATAGTTAAACTGTAGCCTGTAGGATGCGAGGAAGGATTTCCCTCACGGGTTGATTAATTCTACCCCAGCCCCACAGCCCTGTTTGGATCATGACCCATCAAACTTAAGGGTCCATAAGTCATTGTTTGTAATTTGGGGCTGGGGTGGAGTAGTCTTTGGATTCTTGCTGGGGGATTTAGGGGGTGTCTCCCAGACTACCGATGTGAGTGTAGAATTTTCCTCCAGAGTTTTTTGAATTTGGGATTCCCGGGGAGATGACACCAAAGGAGCATCTCCCATAGGGGCACTGGGTCCTAGGGAATCCGCTACATGTTGCTTGTTTCAGAGGGTATCAAGGTACCGATTAGTGATCGAGAGACCCAAACTCTAGTTCTGAATGTTTTTGGTAGTGTACTCGGCACTAAGTGCCGGACAGGAGTGTGGCAAGAGTTGTTGTGGCACCTTGGGAGTTGACATCGACTCTCATCTTTTCTTCGAGGTCTTGGGCTCTTTGTAGTATGGCGGGATCTTCTGCGGGGACAAAATCAAATGTTAGAGTTTCAAAAGGTTTGTACACCCCCAGAGAAGTCTCAGAGAAAAAGACCTCATTGACCCTTCCAACTTCGGTAAGGGCCTGCTTCATCCAGGGTTTGCTTTCAACCCAGATCTTATTTGATTCTCCTTCCCATGGAAGCTAAAAGTGGGTGAAGTCGGTTGAAAAGTATCCATTCAAGGACTTAGACCAATTCTGACTTAGTAACATCTCGTAAGTCTCTAGGATGTCCACCACTTGGATGTCAATGAAGCTGGCTATCCTGGGGTCCTGGATAAGATGTATCCAGATGTTCTTCAATTCCCCCACCATTTTCACAGTGATCTTATCCAGCTGGATCACTGCACCATTAGACAGGGTGGGGTGGAATCCGAGCTTCTGACAAATATACAAGGGCATGATATTACCTGAAGCTCTAGAATCTACTAGGAAATTATGTATGTTCTTGCCATGTATATTCAGGCCTAGTAAGAAGGGAGGATCCTCATTTCTTCCGCGGAAGATAGCCGCATTAGCATCTTCGAATGAGACAGTCTTGGGTGGGCTGCTGATAGCTTCTGGGTTCCCTAAGAGCTTTAGAAGAGACTTCTTCTTCTCGGGATAGTTCAACAAAACCTCCATCAGGGTCATGGAGGTGGTGGTCCATTCTAACGCCTTCCTAATGTCAAATCTTCCCCCCGGGAACTGGTGATTTTCCTCCGTGAGATCTTTTGCTTGGTTAGAGCTAGGACCTTTTGGAGGCGCGGGTCGGTCAGTTGTGTTGTTCTAGGGAGGAGGAGTATCTTTGGTAGGGGGCACAAGCGTGTAAATTGGTCCTTTACCAACCTGACTCTGAGTATTGTATGGAGTCCATGGGTTAGTAAAAGCATTGGCCTCGAAGGGCAGAATGGATTCGTCAAAGAATCCCTGCAATTCGGATTCTTCTTCATATTCTCTGGAAGTCCCGAAGAAGATGGTGTCGTAGGTGAAGGCGCTGTGGGTTGTTTCCTAGACAGGAGGCTCTAGAGGGGTAGTATCATGCGATTGCTGCCTGTCTAGCTGGGAGATCATGATGACCTTCTCCAAAGTGGCACAATTTACCTCATTGTGTGAGCCAGTATCGTGTAATCTACACCAGTTGGTCATGGGCTGGAAGTCTATGACAGGCGTAAAGTCTAATGGTCCAGCACCATTTTGGTTGGTGTTTTGGTTCGGAGGGGGGCCTCCAGTGTTGGCATTGTTATTCCATTATTGCTGATTGGGCTGAGACCCATTGTTGAAGTTTCTCCCTTCGGCACTATTGTTTCATTGGCCGGAGAAAATATTCCCTCTCTGGGAATTTGAATTCTGGGGTGCGTAGGATCCTGCCTTCAGTTGGCCCATGTCCATGGTCAAGGTGGACAACATTCGCCAGAGGGATTCAATCTTAGCGGTCAACTAAGTGTTAGCATCATAATGTGATGATTGTTGTTGTTGTTGGCTTCCTGGGAAGGCAGCAGTATTAGCCAGAGTCGAGGGCGGCAGCCCTCCAGTCATAGATGACTGGAAGAATGGCACTCCAGACGGTTGTGTCTGAGTCTGTTGTGTCTGCTATGGCTGATTCCAAGGGAAGACTTCCAGTTCTAGTGTCATCTGGGTCTAGACTGGGTAAACGTACCGTGCTTGTTAGTCTATCAAGGGTGGCGGGGGATTAATTTCTATCGAAGGGGCACCTATTTCCAGATTGGGGATATAGCCCCTGGCATACGCAGCTCCACCGGGGACCATGTTGAAAGGTGTGCTCTGCCTGATCCCGCCCGTGGACTTATTGAGACCACGGGACAACTCTAAGGCTAGGTTGTAGACTTTTGCCAAGGTGTCCCAGTCGCCCGCGACAGTTGTTCTCCAAAGGAGAGTGGCAACGAAAGGGTCCATCGTGTTAAGATATGTATATATGGTTACGTCTGGAGATGGGATAAAAGGGCCCGTGCACCGCTTCAGGGCGCGTTGGAACCTATGGTTTAATGCTGCAAGAGGTTCATTAGGTTCCTTTCTGATGGAGATGAACTGGCTGTGGGACCAGGCTGGGTCCACATGCACGCGAAAGGCAGCCAGGAAGGCGTCCTCCATGTCCTGCCAAGTGTTGATGGAGTTGGCAGGCAAGTTAAGGTACCAATTCAACTCGCTTTGTCCTAGGGACAAGGGGAACATACGGGTCACAACATCCTCATGTTGGATCCGGTGTCAGTTCATGGCATCTTTGTATGCCTGTAGGTGTTCCTCTGCGGTTCGTGAGCCTAGGTGCTCGTATCGCAGGCAGATCTTCTTCGGGTGAGAGGGTAAATCATTGGTTGCACCCGAAAAAGTGCCCATTAGAGGCCCGGTGTTTCCAAAATATGCCGCCATTGGGGGAACTATATGTTGGGTAGCTTGGGTACTGGTTCCTGAAATTGTCTTGGGAGTTTGAGTATTCAGGGGTATGGTAGATCCCCAGATAATAGTGGGTGGTAGGACTTTCGAGGTCTGTTTCTTTCGAGCAGGGGGCTCGAGCTCGACAAACTTTCTGGGATTCGGGGCGGACATAAGCACTCTTTAAAATTTTGTTGGGGAGAAAGATCCAATCCCGCTAAAGGCTCGTCTCCTAAAACTACAACTCGGGGAACCCTCAGAAGGTGTAAAATTAGAATCTCTGGAAGGGGATGAGTTCATGCCCTCCTTCTAGTGCCAGTTTCTGTTGACGGGGTTTTGCTGACCTGGTCCGCCAACAGTCATAAGTTTTCACCGGGTTCCAGGGAAATCAGCCAACTCCACTCGTAAAGGTTGTTCGGGAGAAATAAATCCTCCGGGCCTTCAAGCACCTGGCTATCGGGTCACGACGGTGTGGGGCTCGGTTGGGAGAGGTGATTGTTTTTTAGGGGGATAGCTAGTTTCTTCAACCCATCTTCTCCAGAGATTCAATCAAAATAAGGCTTTTCCGAGCGCTTAATACTCAGGAAATAAAAGGAAAAAGATCCTGCAGGGTTAGAAATATTTCATCTAACTATAGTCATGTTGAAATGTTCGAAACATCAATAATACTTGGGTAGACTACACTAAATACCGAAGAAACACATAACCATCAGTTAGCATTTTATCAGTAGCGGGAGTAAAGAGTTTGTTAATCTACTTTAACATACCAGAGTAAAAGACATAAAGAACATTAAAACATGAAATATCATTAACTCAGAAGCAGGAATGCCAACAACATCATTGCCAAGAATTCTTCCTTCTTCATTAATATTCAGTCCAGTAAGCACTGGTGCGTGATACAATGGTGGCTCCAAGGGAGCATCTAACTATTAAGAACAGAATCATGGAGCATTGAGCTCTGCAACAAAAAGATAAATCGCTTTGCTATTGCTATGGACAATAAAATCATCAATTTTGCCGACCCTTAGAAATGGGCCGATCTGCCTATTTATACAACTCTTCTAACCCTAACCCTATTTACATCATGTTTTTAATAAAATACAATATCCGGGGGCCGGTACTACCTGCGCCACCCTACAAAAGACCTGGAGACAGAATAGGTCTGTCAGAAGAATAAGATAAGAATATACATCGGAAAAATCAGTCTTGAGAAGAGAGCCAGAAAGAAGAAAGGAAGGAAGTAGGTCCCTCGAGGACCGAGGCTACATGTCTCATAAATGGGAAGTGCGGCACCCTGTCTCCAATGTGCCAGATGTACCTCCGAATGACACCTCGAGAAGACCACCCTGTCAGAAGACCAACTGCCAAGCCGACGCACCTTTGATGTGGCCAACTACCCTCTGACAGTCTTTATTAATCGCTTCTGAAAGTGACCGGTCAGCCTTAGGGACTGGGACATGAATCGCTTTAAAGAATACAAAATTTTGGATCTGGGACTTTGGGACTCGGGAACTTACGTCCCCAAAAGAATAAAGAATACTCAAAGTGAGTTTTTCCCCGGCCTCCGGAGAAAGCTCAAGGTTGCTTATTATCATTGAAGGCCTGAAGGAGGCGGGAAATGCCATCCTCATCTATCTCTCTTAGGCTGGCCCTTCTGTGCCTGGCCACTTCAACTTGTTCCCCCAGGTCCGAAACATTTCCTTTGAATTCATCTGCCATTCTTGCAGCGTCATGACCCTTAAGTATCATCTTGGTTAATTTCGCCATCTGGGCCCCGTCCATCCCCTCCGGGGATTGATACCAGGATTTCATCATTTCATCGAAACTCCCCAAAACTGAATCTTTGGGGGTATAAGTATCTGTACTAAGGGGATCAGCCCCGGAAGCCTTTATCACAAAAGACTTGTATAAATTAGAAGAATATTTTACAAGGTTTACCTTCTCTTGCAAGGACTCTACCAGTTGCTTGGTTACCTCCAATGTGAGGTCAAGTCTGGAGTGCTGAGTTCTTACAAAATCAAATGATGAATAATTTTCTGGGATGTGTATAAGTCTGGGAGAGTGGACGCCAGGAAACGCTGGGTGTTTCCTATTTGGAGGGTGACCCATTTGTCTACTGCTTGGGCCTTCTTTTTCATTACTCACAGGGAGTCTATGTCACTCTGTGGTAATTCTTCTGATGTGGAGGTCTCTAGAGGGGCGGCATTGATGGGACTGGCAAGCTCAGTAAGCAACCCCATAAGGTTTGCATTTTTCTCTTTCTCAGCTTTGAGCCTCTGGGCCTCTTTCTCATATCGGGCCTCCACTGCCCGTGCTGCCTCCTTAAGCAAGTCTACCTCACCTTGCTTTCCTCTTTTGCCAAGGGATACCTCTGCAACATTGTAATCTGCGGGGTCTACAGCTGCTTCATCAGTGTTCGAAGGAGGTGTTGCCACAATGGCAACCGTTTCTCTGCCCGACCTAGTTCGCAAAGTGTGAACTGTCTGGCCTTTCTTCTCCTTCGGTGGGGCCTGAACTTGGGCCATCATTTCGGCCAAGGAGAGAGGAATCACCGGAGTGGACTGAGCTTTTCTCTTTCTTCTTTCTACCAGCCACTAAGGTGGGGGAGGTGGCCTTCCTTCCAGTGTTTGTTCTACTGATCCCCTCCCGGTATCTGGTGGCTATTGCTCCTCAGTGATGTGGACTTCATCCGTCTTTCTCCTAGCCTTAATTTCTTCTGTAGTAACATTATTTTCAACCTCCATCTCCTCAGCCTGGTCCTGTATATCAATCGCTGGGTATGGACCCTGATAGGCTTCCTTGGGGATTTCTTCTTCAAGCTACTCTTCGTCTTCTTGTTCTTCTTCTACCAGGGCTTCTTCCTCGGTTGGCAGTAGGGGAGGTATCAGGGCAAGATTTAGAGTTTGGGCCACTGTGATAACCTACCCGAAGGTTTCTCCTGGGACTGGCCCTTGGAACACGGCGGCTGGGTTTACGATTATTCCCGGAGGTCCGGTTCCCCCAGTGGATGCCCTCTGTTCACTTTCCTTTAATTGGTCCACTCTTGGACCTTGCATCTCTTGAGCCCCAGAGATAATCTTCGGCTCTGGCTCCTTTTCTTCTACCTACTATTCTTTTGCAGGCTCTTGTTCCATATCTTCTAGCTCTGCAGCCTCTTGTCCCTCCCCTGGGACCTCTACCTCTGCTTGTGCATCGTCCCGCTACAAGTTACCGAACTCATCGGCCGCAAATACATCAAATTCTTCTTCTTGAGGGGGACTGGTGGGGACCTCTGCAGGCTCTATTTCTTTCTCCGGTTTTGGGGAACTAGAAGAAAGGAGCTCTATTTCTTGGGGGAGAGATGCCTTCGGCGCTGGTTCTGCCTTAGGCTGCTTGATGTGCTTTCTCTTCCTCCGGGTAACCAATGGTGGCCCCACGTCTGTTATTTCTGCCGCTTCCATGGGATCCACCCACGTTACCTTCACCATTAGGGCTGCCAGCGACAGGGAGGAAGGAGGACGAATTGGTCTGGTCATGAGCGGGGGAGTGGCAAGCCTCGTTATTAACTGCTCTCTCATTTGGTGGGAGGCTTCCACAGATTGCTTGATCTATTCTTGTATAGGGACTTCTTGCACAGAGGGGGTTTTAGCTATTCCCTTTCCTTTGTCTACGCCCTATGAAGAAGTCCCGGCCCTCGGGGTCAATCTTGGTACCGGCTGTGGTGCTAATTTTAGCGCCGGTCGGGGAGCTTGATGCATACTCCTAGGGCACACCTTCTTGAAATAGGCATGACTTCGCTCGATTACCTCTCAAGTGAAGTTCTCAATCATGGGCCCCTCCTAGGTGGCCCAATCCATTGCCGGCCGTGCCATTTTGTCGATCCCCTTTTCTTTGTACTGGGGATCTATGGTGGGGGCGGTGTCAGAGAAGCCCAGAGGGAATCTCTGGAGCTTCAGTTCCTGCATCATTCCAGCTGTCATTCTGTCATAGTGCCTACTCCGCACATCCACGTCATCCTGGCAATCAGCCCAGAAGTCTTCCATGTGTATATGATGGGGCTCTAAAGCTTGGGGCATTATCGTTGCAATTTTTCCATGCGAATCAGAATTTCTCCGTGCCAGATAAAATTCTTGCAAGTTATAACTTTCCAGCTCATTGTCTACCTCTTTTATGGTAGCCAGACTGCAAGTGTAGTTCCCACAGGTGATTGGGAACAGGATGTTGGGGACCTTCTTAAGTGCAAAGAAGGCATGCAACTCCATCATTTGCTGGCAATATTCCAGCAGCATGATCTTGTCCCCACAATGCTTGGGCAACAAGTAGGGTTTCCCAGAGAAGCCAGCGACCCTAATATATGTATGCTACTGGAATTGGATATAGTGGTGCCCATAACTACTAATTAACTTCATCACCTCAGTAGATAGGCGGTATCCAGCATCCCGGGCAAGTGTGAGCAGGTGGTAGTAAACGAACGAATTGTTTAGCCGGCAGAAACTAGGGAAGCTGGCCTCCCATTGAATCTATGGGAAATGGTCCCACGATGCTTTTTATCTTGGGCCAATCCCGAGCACGCCATCTGTAAGTAGGCCGTTGGAGTGGGGCCTCTGCTAGGCTAGGGCCCAAAAAACATAAGAAGACATGTAGAACCTCTTCTTCTGGTTCAACTGCTAGAATTGGGAGTTGACATGATTGGAGATTATTGTCACCCAGTCGAAGAATCCTCCCTTGGTGGAGATGCCGAGGAGGAAATAGTACATCCATTTGGAAAACTCCTGGGCAGAGGGCTGCCCAAATACCTGGGCTAATGCTATTATCCCCATCTAGATGCTCTCCTTGAATCCAGAGCGGGGAATTTCTATCTTCATCCTCTTTGGGTCTCTCTTTGGGGCCTTAAGCCAGTTGGTGTTCATGTACACCCAGGCAACATCCTCCAGTTGTGTAAACTGTTTCAAGGCATCAGTCCTTGTGACCACCACGGCCTTATCAAATTGCGGGATACCCAGGCCTGCCTGGAATGTGACTGGGTCGAGGGACACCAGTGGAGTGGGGTATCCTGTGGGTTCTGCAGCCGCGAGCATAACAGCCCAGACCAAAGAGTTGTAGTTGGCAGCCAGTGTTAAGATATGCTCCGGAGATTGCATGGAGTAGGGTAAGCAAGCCGCCTGGAGGATTCCAGAACCCCTGATGTTGATTGCAAGTTTGTCTCCAGCCTGTCACTATATGTGCATTATCTTTACCAGGGCCTGCATTTCTTCCCAAGTTCTGACATTAGCGTCGGTCATTAGTTTTACCTTGGACTCAATCTTTAAGCCCACAATGGCATTATCCTGTACATACTTCATGGTGAGGGGAAGTGTTTCTAGGGCTTTCTCCATCTTTGACTTTATTGCTGCCCTGGTTTCTGTTGTGGTTGGTAATTTCGGGCTTCCGGGAGGAGATGATGCGGACGCTTCAGACATGTTTGGAAGATAACTCCGGGAACCTGCGAGACAAAGTGACCGTTAGAATATGTTTATCAAAATAATCATTCTGGGGTCTGGGAAATCTTACCACCGTGGTGTTGGCCTTCCCTGAAAAGTTAGTTTTATGCAAAGATACCCAAAAAGAAAAACATATTGCAAACTTAAGACATCAACACAATATCCGGGTGTGGAAAATTTTATCATGCTTTAGCAAAGACACAGGATAGAGGGTGGTAAGAGGTCTGAAGCCCGGAGAAATGACCGTTATCAAGGATGTGTGAAAAGGCAAGTTGTCAAGCGCATGTAGATGCCACGTGCGTTGGCATTAAATGGATGCGATGGCGATGACAGCGGAGCCAACTGTCCGAACGCGCGAAAAGGGAAAGCCACTTGGCTGGAATTGATTGCACGCATGGGATGTAAATGAGGTTCTGACAGACTTCATGGAGGAGAGAGAAAACCACCTGTTTGAAACTAGTCGAGAGCTGAGTTTCAAACAGGTGGTTTTCTACCTCAAAGCGAACTCAGAGGTGGAAAACCAGACAGAGGCAGGACTCAACCAGCTTGTTAAGCCACTCGGAAGGATATACATGGATTTGAGGGGTATATACAAAGAAACAAGGAGATATACAGGGGTTTTATACAACTATTATACATATATATAGAAGTATACAACACGGGATGACGGCCGCAAGAAAACTAGACAAGGCAGAAATAGATATGTACAATATATACACTATTTACAAACAGACCACTACTTACACTATTTACATTATTTACAGACAAACAACTTCTGCATAGAGGGTGGACAACCCTTTGGCAGAGCCAACCCACCAACGGGCGGCAAAGCCAGGAACAGAACGAGCCAGATGAGACAGAAACAAAACAAAGCCAGACAAACGAAAACTGAACAAAACCAAAGAAAAGCCAGAGAGCTAGAAAATAGGATCACCAACCTGAGAACGCAGAAGGCGGAGGAAAAACTAGGGTTACCACGGGAGCTCTGCAATGGCTCGGGTTGTCAATCGGTCAGAATCGCACCACGAAGCACTTGCACCTGCCTGAGAATGGCTAAAAATCGTTAATGTTGATTACCATAAACCTCCTGCAAATGCTCTGTTAATCGCTTTGAAATCGCTCTTTAATTCACTCTAAATGCTTGAAAATTTTAATCGCAATAAATGTGAAAGTGACAGACAAAACCTATTTATACCCATGGTAAAAGGTAATCCTCCTCCTTTCGGCGATCTCTGGTCAGGCAAAACATCCGGACTCCGGGCCCGGGGATTCCTCATGATAATATTCCTAAGAACATCATGGCGAATAATCCCGGAGTCCGCAATCTGGTTTTCAACAAAAGGCAACCTCCAGGACCAGAGTCCCAGAGGAGAAAACCAAATAGCAAAATGACACACCGGGGAAGAAAACCCCAGAGAAAGAAAACAAAAAGGGAAAGAAAGACAGGGCAAAGCCGCAAGCAAAAGCAAAAAAAAGGGGGACCCAACATTTTGCACACAAAATGTAGGGACGGGGATGCAGGGCATAACAGGAGGGTTGGTGAATCCATTTGCATTGATTTTTCATTGAAAATTTTAAAACTAGTTTATTTCCTTACAAAATAGCCCAGTTAGGGTTTGGACCAGTGTATAGATAGTCAGAAGGCCAAGACCAACATTTTTTTAATTTTTTCCTAAAGGGTGTCTAAATCACCAATTAGTTCTGAGGGTTGTATGTAATTTTTGAGAATGAAAGCCCAAAAGGTTCAAAATAGGGCTACTAGAGACCTACTAGGCTAGTGGGCCGTGAAAATAGGAAATTTGGAAGGCAATAGGGAAATGAGTTTAAATTCTTCAATAAGTTTGGTGTGAAGATGGAGTTGGCTAGTTTACAAGCCCTAGAATCCTTTAAGGGGATGGTGAAGGGGCCAGTAGCATGTTCAATGAACTTACCTTTGTGAGTTCAAGTGGAAGGACAAAAGATTGACAACTTTGAATTGGTAGTGGAGCTCTAGGAGTGTAGGGGGTGATGGGATGGAAACCTCCTAAGGTAGTAGGGTTCTAAGTGGGCAAGAAGCCCTAAGAATTCCTGAAAGGGATTGGTGAAGAACTAGGACTAGTTCTTGTTGAGATCCTCCCTATCAAATGAGGATTTTATTTTCAATCAAATTCCATTTGGACCCATGGTACTTAAAACCACAATTAAATTGAATTTCAAAAGCATGTGGGAGGAATATTTTGAAAATAAATTTGTGGGTAGAAGGGAATAATTATTTTCCAATTTATTCAGGAAAAGAGAAATTACTCCTATTTTGGAGTTATTGGGTGTTGATAATAGGCAAAGCTTAGGAGGTCATCTAAAAGAAACAATATTTGAAAATTTGTAAGATGCATTTGAATTTATTAATACTGTAAGTCACATAGAAGAAAAGTTCAAGTAATTTTTGAATTTGTGAATGTATCTATATAGTCAGAAAATAGAAGCACTTCCATTGTAGACTTGTTTAGCCTTTTGAGTAAGTGGTTTGGGGTCATATCAAGCACCTAGAATAGGTTCCTGAGTTAGACCTGGCTTTCCCCCCATTTTGTCCCTCTTTCCACTTCTTTCCAGCCTAATTTCTGCATTCTGGATTGCAGACCTGAGATTCTGGACTTCAAGGTTAGGGTAGACCTTTTGGGTCTATATCAACCTCAACCTTGACCTAGATTAAGTTTGACCTCCATCCTGACCTAGGTAAAGGTCAACCTTGACCTTGACCCATGCTTCAAACTTCAGGGTCTTGCAATTTTCAGATGTCAGTCTTTGCAAAAGTTATTTCCCACTTTCGGGTCGGCTGTTTCAAGTTTTACAGCATTGATTCCTAAATTATATTTAATATAGGTCCTCTCCTAGGGGTAAAGGCTTTAATGGGGATTTAATTATCCTATTTTGGCCTCCTTATAAGATTGTGCCCTAGTTTCATATAAAAGGGAGCCTTCTTCTCTCTTTTCCTCTAAGTCTTCTAATCATGATCAAGCATTCTCAAACTATCTTCAAGTGTGATTCAAGAAAGCTAAGGAGCAAGATTTCAAGAAATAATTCATCCATTCAAGCATCCATTTTTCATGATGGAGGTCCATTGGAGGCCATTGAAGGATTCAAGCTACATGATGCCCTTTTGTTGATCTCTTCATCCACCTTCTTCCAAGCCTCTTCCAAATTCAAGAACCCATTCAAGACTTGGTGTTAGAGATCTAAAAGCAAGAGATTGAAGACATCCTACCATTCTAAATTCTACCTATTTGGTGGATACATACTTGTGGAGTCAAGGATTTGAATCCTCCACAAGGAATTTTTCAAGCAAGGTGAATTTATGCATTTACTTTGTCTTTTTCTGTAATTTCAATTACATATATTTGAGGTTAATTCCAAAACTGGGGTTTGACCATGGCAAACCCCCCCCCCCAACAAAAAATCCTAATTTTCTTGTAGGTATAGCTTCGGAACTGTAGATTTGGACATAGATCTGGATACGCTTTTTTGCTTTCTGTCGGGCTCCGCGAATATATTCTCTGTCAGACCTATGCAGGTCAAGGTAAACATTATTGGGTCAGGGTTGACATTTGTGGGTCAAGGTTAACCTTTTTCATAAGACAACATCTGAACAGAAAAATATTTATGTGTTTTGTTCATCTATGTGTTCCGGTTCTGGATCATACTTCAGATTTTTAAGAAACAATCTACAAACCTCAAAAAACAACATTCTTTGATCTATAATTCTTTAAGGTTAGTACATTTCTCCTATTTCTTCAATTACTATCATACATAATATCTATACATTCAATTAATAGAATTTAAGATCTCCCTATTTGTTCTCTTTTCCAAATGGTTGATTCATTTATGCATTAGCCCTTCCTTTGGGTTGATCAACTTGGATCTTTCATTTGTGCATTTGGGGATAAAGGTGGAACATCTTATCTTCTCCCTAATCACAATTGAATATACAATAAATCAAATTCAATTAAGTGTAAAGTAGGGTTAAGGAATTCAACACACTCTAAGAGAATTAAACAACAATTAACAAATAGTCTCCTTACCCCTTTACATTTTGGTGAACCCACGATAGACAACTCTTTCTTTTTGGTGTTAGATTTACATTGTTTATGTTAGATCTTGCATGCTCTTTCAAATTACATTTAAGTTCAATAGATCAAAATTTTGTGGTAGTTCATTTTCATTGTATTGGTGTATGGGCTTTACTACCTCTAGTCCTACTTATAGTATCCTGGTTAGAAGAAGCCGTAGACTTATGGGTTCCTTTGATCCCAAGTCTTCCTCTCCTTTCCTTAGGATCCCGAATGATAATTTGATAACTCATGATTCCAATCCTTCTATGGAGCATAACTCTTCTCACTCATCTCATGATGAAGATGATGCTTTAAGAGTTCCTCCTGAACAAGTGCAAAACCTTTCAACCAAACTTGA
>MU225096.1:358742-370499 GCA_018584345.1 Thuja plicata
TTACATTACATATCATTTTATTTAGAGTGCATTAATTATAATACATATCATGTAATTGCAAATAAGTTTCATATCCATTTAGGTCCATTTCCTATCATTTAGATTGTATTTAAATATCATGTCAATTTCATTTAGATTTCATGTCATTACATTTCATTTAGAGTTCATTTAGCTTCCATGTCATTATCATTTTCGTGTCATCTTGCATCATTTAATTACATTTAAAATTCATTCCATCATTCCATTAAGGGTCATATCATTAGGAAACAATTTAAGTCCATCTTTTGCATTAGTACCCTTAGTTTCGTTTAGCATGTAGCTCACTACCATACACATATCATTAAGTTCATGTATTTCTCATTATGTTCATTTCACTTAATTCAATTACATGTATTTCATTTTAGTAGCATCTCTAGTATCATTTTGCATTTAGTATCATTTGCATCATGCATTCATTACATTACTTTCTATATTCAGTAACATTAATACATTCTTATCATTTTAGGATCATTTGAAATCATCATTGCATTACATTTTCACTTGCATTATCAAAATAACCTATATTGCACATCATTTCATATAGTAAAAATCATTTCACAACATAAAAATCATTCAAAACATCTCATTTTCATATGTAAACAATAACCATTATACATGTATTAAGGGGATTCCAAAACCATTATACATGTTGATTCTAGTAGATGCCACAATAGGGGTTTATCTAATGTTTAATGTTTATATTTATCCAATGTTTAATGTCTATATGTAATGTTTAATGTTTACATAATATTTATAATGTTTAATGTTTATGTAATACTTTTAATGTTTATATAGATAATATTTATGCAATAATTTTAATGTTTTTGATTATAAAAAAGCAGCCGAAACTAGGGGCTGACCCGAATAGATAAAACTAGCACGAGGAGTGCTGAAAACCAGAAAAGAACACACACAACAAACCCTCAGCCTAATATATAAATGCACACAAATGCCTAATACATTAAATAGAATTTAAAAACAAGTTCATATGTATGTAAACAAGATGAATCATTGTACTCGAATATTTCTTGTAAACATTCTAAACTTGAGATTAATTTCATGTTATATAAACATCAAGAAAATATTGTTCATACCTGTAAACATTCTAAACCAGATCCTAACTATATAAACATTACATAAATATTCTATTCAAGATGAATTGGCTCTAGATAAAAATTTAAAACATTACATAAACATTATAAATTGGATAAATATTAAAAATATTAAACATTAAAAACATTAAACATTGTCTATAAACATTAAAAATATTGCATAAATATTATCTATATAAACATTAAAAGTATTACATAAACATTAAACTTTATAAATATTATGTAAACATTAAACATTACATATAAACATTAAACATTGGATAAATATAAACATTAAACATTAAATATTAAACATTAAACATTAGATAAACCCCTATTGTGGCATCTACTAGAATCAACATGTATAATGGTTTTGGCATCCCCTTAAGACATGTATAATGGTTATTGTTTACATATGAAAATGAAATGTTTTGAATGATTTTTACTATATGAAATGATGTGCAATATAGGTTATTTTGATAATGCAAGTGAAAATGTAATGCAATGATGATTTCAAATGATCCTAAAATGATAAGAATATGTTAATGTTACTAAATATAGAAAGTAATGTAATGAATGCATGATGCAAATGATACTAAATGCAAAATGATACTAGAGATGCTAATAAAATAAAATACATGTCATTGAATTAAGTGAAATGAACATAATGAGAAATACATGACCTTAATGATATGTGTATGGTAGTGAGCTACATGCTTAATGAAACTAAAGGGTACTAATGCAAAAGATGGACTTAAATTGTTTTCTAATGATATGACCCGTAATGGAATGATGGAATGAATTTTAAATGTAATTAAATGATGCAAGATGACACGAAAATGATAATGACATGGAAGCTAAATGAACTCTAAATGAAATGTAATGACACGAAATCTAAATGAAATTGACATGATATTTAAGTGCAATCTAAATGATAGGAAATGGACCTAAATAGATATGAAACTTATTTGCAATTACATGATATACATTATAATTAATGCACTCTAAATAATATGTAATGTAATGTAAGTAAATGCACTCTAAATGAAAATGCAATCTAAGTGAAATTAAATGCACCTCAATGTGGTGATGCAAATGGCTTGTCATGTTTGGTTTGAGGTGGTTTGTATGCTTTATTTTGATTAGTTCATTGTTATTATTAATGTGTGATTAGTTCCTTTGTATTACAAGTTTTGATTAGCTCGTTGACCTATTATTTTTTATTAGTTAATTTATATCATAGGTGTTGTTTGGATATTATTTTTGACTAGTTATTTGTACCATTTACTATAGTTTTCTGTTGCAATAATACAACATTAAAAAAAATATTTAAAACATCAAATTTAACCATTTAATCTAAATCATTTATCATAAACATTAAATTTAAAGCTAACCTAAACAATATACAAACATTCAAAAAATTAAATTTACTACAAATATTTATAAACAAACAGTTTTCAAAACATCTATTATGGATAACCTTAACAAATTTTAAAAAAGTGGGCCCTACCTAATTTTTGAGTGAGTACCACTTTAGCCCCTCTTGTGCTCCAACAAGTTCGCACAGTGCAAACATTTTATATTGCCAAGAACCACTCAACTGAGTCTTACTTGACCAAAAACACACTATCAATCGTACGCCATGTGGGGACACATGGTTCTGGACAAGTCTTACTTGGCCAAGTTGTACTTGGTTGATTTTTACCTGGCCGAACCATTGTAGTTAACCTAAACTGCGACACAGTTCTATGCTTTTACCCCTATTTCTTTTGCAGGTATTAATACTTAATATTCTCTTATTTGGGCCACTAATGCATAATAAAAACCTCTTACCTTCATTTCTTTGATTATTTATTTTGCAGTCAACATAGTCTTAGTCTTCCCTTTATCCTTGAGAAGAATCAATATCACTTTAGAACCATCTTTCCATAAATTATAGATATTCTTCTGTCAATCATGCATGACCTTTCTATCATTTTGTCACTGTCTCCCCAATAATACATGACATGCATAGATTAGAATGAAATCACTCCATATTTCACCTTTATATGTCTTCCCAATATAAAATAAATGAATCATCTCTTATCAACAATGACTTCAATACCCTTTTCAAACAAAGCAACATTTAAAAGATGGGGATGTTTTTCACAGTTTAAGTTTGACTTTTCTACCATTTTCTTGGACTCCATATTTTCACAACTACCACTATCAAGAATGACATTGTATACATTTCCTCCTAAGTTAAATCAAGTTTGAAATATATTTCTTTGAAGCCATGATCCTTCAATATCACTTCTTTGAACTTCGTCCTTTTCAAGAATTACCATTTCTCTTTTTACCATGAGATTCTCTCCAGTATCTGGTGGAACTTGAGATCCATCTCCTTCTTCTTCTTATGTAGTTAAAGATGAAGAATTATCCAAAGGATATTCCAAAACTTGTAGCCTAGATCAACACAATAGAAATAACAAAGAAACACAATCATATGAATCAAACATAATAAATTTTATTGTCATCAACAAGAATTTACATCAACATGCCAGACTGTAAGGCCTTCCCAGTTATGGCCCATTAAAATCACTCTCAGATCCTACATTCTAATCTGCTACATCTCAGAAGAATCATCCCCTTGGATGCTACTCTCCTTTGCCATTATACCTCAACACATTGCAACACATTATATTATTACATTGCCACCAACAGGTCAGTCCAAGCAAATAATTACAAGGAAATGTGTAACAATATTTACCTGATGAGACCCAATATGTGGAACACTAATTATCAAATAAGAACATAGAGATGTGCGATCACAAATATAGGTTCACACAAGTCCAAATAACCAAGTTACATGATTGCACATGCTGAAACCTAATAATCAACAATCACACGTTGAATTCCATATATTGGTCCAAACAAGAAATGAACACATTACCTACAACCACTAGATGAACCCAAAATTGAACAACCACAAAAAGAAAAGAGATGCGATCATAGGAAAATTCTCCCACATAGGTGATAAACATTAAGGCACTATCACACATACAAACTCCAACACAGGATCAAAAGCCAACTCGTTCTCTCCAACGAAGAAAGAAAAAAGTATGACTAGACCAAACATAGGATAACTTCCCCATGATAAAATGAAACATGATTTGATCATAGGAAAATCTTCACCAAGGTGTCAAGAACAAACTCATCGGATCACATAAGATAAAAATCCAACTGGAGTAACCGCCACCTAAAACACCAAAACTGCCCACTTGAATAGAAGAACCAAAAATCTAAAAGGAAATTTTTTTCGTTGATGTAGGATTGAAAATATCAGGTAAGAAGCTCCTACGTCAGACACCTAAGGTTAATAAAATGTGAGCCTCTCACTTTGTAGTTGTAGAAGAAATCCACAACTGCATAAAAATATTTCATTTTGACCTTAGGGTTCCCAACCCTCATGGTTAATAATATGAAATGATACACACCAATTATCTACCTTCTCTAATCTCATATCCACATCCCCAGCACCAAATCCAACCAGATAAAAAACTCTCTAACAAAGTGAAACATATTAGCAAGACAACAATGCATCTGATCTGCACTCTCCTTCTCACACTCTTTAGACAACTTTTACAGCTTAATTCCATCTTTAGCACATATCTGATTACTCTCATTCATCATATCATCAGCAAGAATAAACTCAAGAATTCCACCACCTCTATCCATCATCCACACACACATTCAACAAAACTAACTCTACCAACTCTATATTTATCTTCACTTTTGAAATATTCATCCTCAAGTCCAAGTACCAATACATTCCAAAGGAACTCTGCTCTACCTTATAAACCCACTTTGCAAAAATAATGTCACCTCTACAATGAATCACATCGTTATATAAAAGGTAAATCAAACCCTTACCTTCACATCCAAAGAGTAATATTTATAATAAGTTATCAGCAAATTGAAATTCTTCAGTCTGCAACCCTTCAGTCACAACAAGTTCATCTAAAGCTCTATCATATTGTCTAAGAATAGTATCATCAACAACCACACTCTCTACAACCAGTCGATCTTCAATCATCTTAAGAAGAACACCAGATCCAACCACAGGAAATTCTTTTTCAATCACAGGAAAATAACTCTCCTTAACCAAAGTATCCCACTCAACTTCTACCTTAGGAACAATTTTCTCATTAGATCTAGTCAACTGACTTCGGAACTCATCAATAATTCCTTCTTCTTCATCTACAGACATCTTACAAGAAAGAACACTCACCAGTGTGCTTTTATTAACAAGATCTTCCTCTAATCTAGCAAGATCCTCCAAACCTTCACCAAGAGTTCTTCCCTCTGCAACATTCACACCAATAGCATCTCCTATGCCTTCATCAACCTCAGGTTCAGCAAATGACTCCAGAGAATCCTCTTTCCCATAGGAAAATATTATTTGCAAGTCTATCTCTATTTCCTCTACTTGTCTCTTCAACTCAATCATTTTCTCTACTCTCTTTCTCTCTCTCAATTTAACCAGCCTAGGAATTCAAAGAATCCACCCAACGAAAAATGTCATCTTTCTCTTTTTCATCACATGCTTAGTCTTATTCATCATTATCTCCTCTCTCGTAAGGTGAAAGTGCCTCACTTCAGCATTTTGATTGCAAGACTTCAATTGCATCAATCTCTTGACAACCTTCATAATCTACCTCGAATCGGTGATCTATCCAGCAACAGGATACATCTAAGAACACAACTTATTCCAAGGTCGAGATTCATCAACAACAACAATAGTCCCTCTTTGAGCCATCCCACATGAACCCACCACAAGCATAGATCAAATCCACTTTCTGCCACCCTACAACAAGCCCTACATAAGATCACAAGCTCAGAACAAATAATATACCACTGTATCAACAAAACACACTCTGAAAACTCATACAAGCCATTAACCAGTAACAACAACTCAACCTTCTGCAGCAATCCCTTCTAACCACTCTTATGCAAGTGCTTCTTTGATGTAAGCTAGACCTAGTCTCTACCACCTAAATAGAATTGCTCGAGGAGCTTCATAAGTCTAGGTTTTCATATTATTGCGACCACCTATTGAAACTAGCGTTGATACCACTTGATGCAATCAAGGATGAAGAAATCCCTAGAGGAGATGTCCAACCTTGCAGCCTAAATCAAAATAGTGGAAATAAAAAGAAACACAGTGATATAAATCAAACATAACAACTTTTATTATCATTGGCAAAGGTTGTAAGACCTTCTCAGTTACAGACCATTACAAAATCACTTTCAGCTCTCACATTCTAATTTTCTACATCTCAGAAGTATCATCCCCTTATATGTTATCTGCCTCTGGGCCAAGATACCTCAACACATTTCAACGCATTACATTTATACATTGCCACCAACAAGTTAGCCCAAACAAAGAATTACAAGGAAATGTGAAATGTTTAATACTTAGGATGGGACACAAAATGTGGAACAATAATCATCAAATAAGAACATAGGGATGCACGCTCACAAATATAGGTCCACACAAATCTTAGTAACCAAGATCCACGACCGCACACACTAAAACCCAAAAATCACTAACCGCATCATCAATTCCATAGATTGGTCCAAACAAGAAATGAACACATTACCCATAACCACTAGGTAAGGCCAAACTCAAAAAACCATGAACCAAAGATATGTGATCATAGGAAATTGCTCCCAAATAGGTGTTAAACATTAAGGTATGATCGTACATGCAAACTCCAACACAGGATCCAAAGACAACTCGAACTCTCCAATGGGGAAAGAACAAAATAGGACCAGACCAGACCAAACATAGGATAACTTCCCCAAGACAAAATGAAACATGATGCAATCATAGGAAAAGCTTCACCAAGGTGTCTATAAAAAATCCATCAGATCGCATAAGATAAAACTCCAACTCAAGTAACCGCCACCTAAAACACAAAAACTGCCCACTTGAATAGAACAACCAACAAACTAAAAGGAAATATTTTTGGTTGATGCAAGATTGAAAAGATCCCTAGATGCTCTTGTATCATCTTCCTTCATTTGGAATAGGTTCATTCTGGGTTTCTCTCTTTGTCTCTACTCTTGCATGTTATAGTTTGAGCATTCAAATGCTCTATGATCTTCTTCTCAAAATCTAAAGCAAACGAAGGGCCTTCATTGTGTTTACCATCCTTTACCACCACTATTTACTTTACCCCTCTAGAATCCTCTTCCACTTTGTTGAGTTGATGGAGCCTGGTGGGTTTCTTCTTGTTTCTTTGTTCCTTGGTATGCTTCTCCCCAACTATAACTTGAACCCCAACATAATGGGGATGATGTATCCCTTCTTTCTCCTCTATTCTTTTGAAAATATTGTCAACTTTTCTTTTCTTCTATCTTTAAGGCTAGGTATGCCTCTCTCATGCTAGTGACTCGATGCATGCTCACCCCATCTTGGATAAAAAGATTCAGGTCATTAACAAACCTTACAACCATCAATTCATCAATTTCATGGGGGTCCACAAGGATCGATTATTTTAAAAATTCACTTGTATACTCTTCTACAGTATCCAAATTTTGTTTTAGGTGCTAAAATATTTGAAAAAGAGATTGGGCATAGCCCACAGATAGATTCTTCTCTTTTAGTTTCTTCTCCATCTTGTCCCAGGTTATTGTCTTCTCCTTTCTCTTTCAGTTTCTTTATTTTTTCAAATAATCCCACCAAATCATTGCATGCTCTTTTAACTTTGTGCACGCAAATTTTACTTTATTTCCTTCTATCATATGATTCCATTCAAAGAATTTCCTCATTTTGTTCAGCCAATCTATCACCTCCTTTAGTTTAAGACTACCTTCATAATTAGAGATTTCAATTTCGATCACATCATTTCTCCCTTTTAATGTCTTGACCATCCTATCATTAGGGTTTAGTTCATTTAAATGGTCTTCCTCTTCTTCAGCTTCTACATGTCAATATGCTCCTCTTTCTTGGCTCGCTTCATCATCAAAGTCATCTCCTCTTTACATTTCCATCATTTTTGCAAGTCCTACTTTCCTTTGGAATTTTTTCATGTCTCTATACATCTACACAATACCTCCTCCTTAGTTTCCTTCTCTAATAACAGATGATGTAATTGAACTACAACCAAACATTCACCATCAGTGATACGAAGCCAAAAAAATTGATCAACGCCAAAGGTGAAATCAAATGTTCTCTACTCTCCTTCCACCACTTTGATACTAGAAGGAAAGTTAAGCCTATTTAATTACAAATAAAAAAATTCCTTATTTGGCTTTTTTTTTGTAAAATCTGAAATTTGTCATTTGAGGTTATTTTTAAATCTACTCCAAAAAAATGAAAACTTATAGGAATCTAAAAAATACCCCTCTAACATGAATTGCTAACTTTCTAATTAAGTAGCAATTACAATTTGGGAATAAACTGACAAAATGACTTTCTAAAAAACTAGAAACAAATAGAAAAGGCCCATTTTGACACCTTAGATGATGGAATTTGGCCCTGAAAATACATTGATCTATGGTCGAATCTATTCAACTCCTCATGATACATTTCCACATCAAATTTCAGCCCAATTGAATAACTAAGACAAAAGTAATGACCCTGTGAAGTTGTTGCATCGCATTTGCAATAGGACCTAGTTTTGCTCATAGTGTACCTATAGTGTTTACATATATTGCACATATAATGTTGACCCAATCAATTTTACATGCCTAAGTTAACAAGTTAAATGTTTCATTAGAGGTTACTCAATATAGGATGCTTATCCCTGAATCGTAGAAGCCAATTTAGTTAGCTTGAATTATCTAGTGGATGTAAAGAATAATACATGCCGGAAATTGGAAAATACTAACTTTTGCAAAAGACAACACTGAGTTTTAAATTATCGATCAAAAGCAAGTACAAAAGAAAATTCTTACAAATTTAAACTATTTTAAAATATTAGTACTAAATGATAATAAAATCAATATCTAAAGAGAATGAACCTATCCATCCAATTATTTATTAGAAATGGAAAAAAATGTTACATGTCAACTATTCACACCTTAAATTTTCACTCCCTGGTTGTAAATTAAGATTAAAAAAAAGTACTTACGAACAAATGACAAATAATCCAAACTACTAATGGTTAAGCATTAAGAGTCACTATTCATGCTTAATGGCTAGAAAGTTTATATAGATAATAATGAAGGCTTTAACAAGTGTTTTTTTTAAAATTGAAAAGTGTTCATCGTAGATGTGGAGATGTTGTAAAGTGTGGAGAAGATGTGGAGGGTAGATCAAAGTTGATGCTTTCAGTTGGCTTCTTACTTCAACACCGTAAAATGTTTTCCCCGCTGAAAAAGGAGGAAATGGGGGACTATCATCCCGAACAAAAAGTGAGTCAATGATGTTTCTGCAAAGGAAGTCGTAAAACATTTGCTGCATATCCTCCTACAAGATAATTCTTTCGCGCAGCGACTGAATTCGATTCAAATACCGGGTATTGTTTAATCTGAAGGAATTGTTTTTTTAATTTAGTTTTTGCCCTATGCGGGGAATGAATTAAATAAATTTTAAAAATAAGTTCCTCATACAAATATGATTGATCTAGGAATTTTGGAAAATTGTGATTCTGATGCTTACAATACTTTTAAATTTATTTAAACAAAATTCATGTTTTAAATTATATATTCTAGTTTTTTTTTGTAAATTGAAGTAGTGGTTGAAGACCTACCATGATCTATTTTTAATTAGATTTTAATATATCCTCACAAAGTTACTTGGCCTAGCGAGGCATTCTTGAATGAGTGCAAGGTCAATGAGCTCAAGTGCATGCACCAAAATAGGATATTAAACTTTTACGGGACGGGCCAAAGAAGGTCACAAAGATTCATTTGGAAACTGAATAAAGAGACTAAAATCAAACCACTATTATTTTAGGGGAGATATCCTAAATTAGTATTCTCAAAATGAATTTGTACTAACTAAGAAATTCACTTGGTGAGGGGGTAAGGAGGTTTGAATTCGACAAATCATAAGGGTTTGTAACGGTGGACAAGAGAAAATAGAATGGTACTTAGATAAGGTGTTGAGACTCTATTACTTTTGAAAACCTTAATCATAAATAAGCATTAGTGACAATGTATGTCCCCTCATAATTGGGTAGATACAAAGTATGCAAGGAATTGAAGGATAGAAAAATTGGTACACAACTATTGATACTAATGAAGAAAATAAGCTAATGGATGAATATGTAGGCATATAAGCATTAGGAAGGCACATAATGCTAGAGTGTAATTTTGAACAATAAGATAGCTCTAGAAGAATGATACATAAATTTTAGCATATAAATAACAACATTATGACTTAAAGAAGATAATGACATGATAAGGCTTATACGATAATGTAACAAAATAAATACTAAATGTGATGAAGTGATTTGGATCACAAGATAAAGAATTGATAAACATGAAATCATACATGCATAGATATTATAAGCATCATGTGATTTGTAATTATAACATCAAAATGCGTAAGTATGTTAAAGATCGTGCTGAATTATAGAATATAAAAATGACAAGAAGTCCTAAATATAAGTGTACTATATCATGGAAGTAGCCTTATAATTGTAGATTATATGGAACATGTTGACATCATATATCATGTAGAATTTTAAAATAACAATTCACATGTTGCAAACAAAGTATCAACGTGGAACATAAAAAGTAGAGGAATATAAAAGTACATAAGTACAAGGAAAGATATGAGAAAAAACCCAACCATAGAGCATGACAATGGTAAAATTTACTTACTTTTATTTTAGCTTAAGTTTATAAAAACCCAACTTATGAAGTGGAGCGTAGCTTAGGGAATGAGATGAATGATTTAGTCGTATTTTTCAAAATTATGTAACATTAAAAAATATACCTACTTTAACATTTTTAATATTTAATGTGAAATATTTAGATTGATAGGATTGTTAATTATTCATGTGTACCACACAATAATCATATAAAGGTTCTTAAGAATGTTATTAATATTTTACACCAATAATAGAATAAATGTGAAAATTTAACATTGTTACATTTATGGTCAATGCATAATCATAAAATTATATAGATCCTTCCCATAACATTTTACATTTTAAAAATAGAAATAGTATTTGTTGAATGAGATTGATCTGGTCTGAAGCATGTTAGATATCCCATTATCAACTAAAGAAATCTTGAGGCATGGCTAACTTTAAGGACCACTCATTTGAGAAGTGTATGATTGGATGCCTTCCTATTTGAGCTAAAATGGACCATATTTAAGTAGGAAGATCTTTCTAAAGCATAAAAACTTTATTCACAGATTTAAAAATGAAGATGATCAATGTCAACTCTTAAACTTGTTTGGAGAACAAGTTGCACAATTGAGGGATGATACCCATTGGAAATGGCATTGGACTCTTAGTATAAATGAAAGGAGCTCAACATACAGTACTTAGCATTATAGATGGGATATACCATGCAGGTGAATATGTGATTCATATACAGTGTCCACACAAAATGGTTTGTGTAATAAATCTTGAAAAACTTTACTCAATATTTAGAGGAAGAGGCCCAAATTATATATATA
>MU225096.1:370586-380805 GCA_018584345.1 Thuja plicata
TATATATATTTCAGGGTAAGGATATTCAATCTACCGTAAGTGTATAATGGTAAGGCGAGATGCTAACCATATATGTACATAAAGACCTTCCAAAATTTCTTAATCCTCTCCTATTTGAATCTTAACAAAATTTGAACACCCAACTAAAATTCAAGGAAGATATGCAAATCAAGAGCGAATACTATGTTAAGATGCAAGGATTTTTTTAGGGTGGAAGAATAGTGAACATAGGTTGCTAGCATTTGGATTCCTATCAAATAAGAAATCAAACTAAATAATAGATAGGCTAACTATCTAGATCATCTAATGTGATGAATTCATCTATGATTTATCAAAGAGTGGTCGATGGGTTGGAATCATAGAAGATCTATTGAAAATAAATTTTTGAATCATAGTTAGAATTTGAAAAATCTCTAAAGAGTTCAAGAATATAATAATATGACTGAAGCATCTCTAAACATCATTTACTAATGAGAACACAAACAATTTCATTGCAAAATCCATTTTGTACACATTGTACAATCATTTCATGTCATTCCTTGACATCTCTTTAAGATATTTTGTCAAACAATTCAAGTGGACTGTCCTTTTATTCCACATTTTGCATTCATGTGAAGAGAATTTTCCACTATAATATACAATAAAATCCACCTAGATTTTGTTCCCATTGCATTCCATGAGGTAACATCTCTTTGAGGCATAATGTAAATTAGTTCGTGTGCCTTGTTTGTACCGCTAGATTTTGCATACATATCTATTGGAGAATTTCTAACCATAATATTTGATAGAAATCCTCCTTCATTATTCTTTTATAGATGTTGGCAAAGGTTATTGAATATGTCATTACATCTACCAATTACATTTTCTTGAAAGTTTCATATGCTTTTTAAAAAAATCCTTTTGTGTGCATATGCTTCTCAAAGTTCAGGTATGTTGAGTGTTTGATAATAATCAATGTGATCACATTTATAAGTTCAATGAATTTTACAAAAATAAAATTGAAGTATGTTTTGAAGGTATCTATGTGAGAAGATCAAGTTGTTAAATTGTGATACGTAAAGCCTGATATTTGCTATGAAATTTTTTTGACTTAAACCCTTTCATTTTCAACATTTTAGGAGGGGTTTGTAATGGGATGTACAACCATTAAGGTAAAACCATTGATTTTCAAATATTTTTAATCACGGACGAAATAGGAGACTATTTGAGAATATTATATTTGTATGTTAGTATTTCGTTATTTAGATTAATAAATAAAATTATATCATTAATTTAACTATTAATTTGTGGAGCTATTATCATAAAGGAATTTGTGTTGTTTTTAATGAGAAATTCAAAGGCTTTAAAAATCCTAATTTTGTACAATATAATTATCCCTGTAAAATTAGGTAGTGGGAGGCAAATTTCACTCACCATGTCATGGGATATCACTATACACAAAATTGAAGGGATCCCTACAAAAAAAAACAATAAATATTGAAAAATAGAGAGTCGGGTGTTGACATAACTAATGCATTAATTATTTGATTGCATGATGACCAGTTATTGTGTTGTCATTGCTGTCAAGCACTGGCCTAGTGATCCTAGTATGTTGCTGAGTATAAGTATGAAGAATAAAGTGGTTGAATGAGTTTTAGTTGAGCGATCCTCATGAGAGACTTGGGGATGTCTCTTAATGTCAAATGTATGACTCCTACTAATAATGTATATCGATAAGAAAGTTATGATCAGATAAATGTTGACAGTGCAACTCCTAGATCAGTCAGTGATGGGTGATAGGTGATTTGATCAGTTTGTCAAATCTATGATGAGATATGTAGCGCGGCTACAAGAGAAGGTTATTGACAGTGTGTATAATATATGCTTTTGACCGCAACTTATTTGGATGACCAGTGAACAAGTATTTATAGAAGAGGTCTCAGGATAAAGAGCTTATGTTCTTGAGCTACTGATGGTAGATCTTGTATTGGTGATTGGAATGAAATAAGTGGTGAATATAGTTTTGTTAGTTACGATGTTGTGATGTTTCCTAATGTTTAGAGGTGATGATCTGGTATTTTTGTGTTTGACGCTAGCGTGTCATGAAGATTCTAGAATAAGGGGTTTGTTGGGCAAAAACGTGCTTGACTAATCTTCATGAATTCACAAGTAAATCTGTGTTGATCAACGCAGTATAGGAAAATTGTGTTGTGCATCGATATTTTTGTATTGGCATGTTTTTCTTGAGTGGGAAGTTTGAAAGTCAAATTATAATATGTTTAGGGCAAGATTAAGTTGGTGGAAGGCTCTAGGATTTGATGAACTATATATATATATATATATATATTTCTGTGTGTGTGTGTGTGACAAAGTTGAAAGAATTATGTGTTGATCATGGATAGTCGATGTGTGTGTGAAGGTGTGATCAAGCCAGAGTAAAGTTTAGTCTAAAGAGAAGAGATTGTGTGCATTACAAAAAATTTGATTGGGAAGAGGTGTTTCTATTTACATATTATTCTACCTGTTGTTCCCTAACACATGGAGTAGTCAAAATCTCTTATCTGGGTGAATCCTAATAGGTGTTTATTGTAATTTATTTAAGAGGGCACGACACATTATCTTGTGTCATAATTCCACTAACAAGGCTACTCCTAACAGGGTAAAGCTCCTAACAGGGCTAGAGATAAATCCCTTAACCGAGTGGAACCTAAAAGTCTCTTTGTAAACTCCTAATAGGGTTGATCTCCTCATAGGGTATACTTTAGAAGAGTGCATTTTTTTGTGGGTACTAATTCCCACCGTGGTTTTTCCCAATTTGGGTTTCCACGTAAAAAATTTGTGGTAAGTGTTTCATTTCTTTGTGGATGTACTTATATGTTTGAAGTTTCCATTTGCTACTATTAAGTTAATCTTGCAAATGCTAATATAAGGTTTAAAATTTTTCAATCAGTTGATTACTGATTCACACCCCCTCTAAGTAATCTGATCTATTAGGACAAATAGCAGGGACTAACATTCACAATTATATCTAGAATCAAGTCATTAAGAGTGTTGGAAATGAGTTGAGTACCTAAGAGGGGAGGGGTGGATTAGTTACCACAAAAAAAAATCCAATTCCCTTAGATGTCTTAATCAAACTTATCACACTGCTTAGTCAATAAAAGATATTATGTTGTAACTCGGTTAACAAAGAAATCTTAAGATATTAAATGTGATTAACCTTTATTAATTAAGTGTAGAAACATAAATCATAAAGACAATAACATGTACACAAATGACACCAAGACTTAACTTGGAAACCCAATTTGGGAAAACCACCAATTGCAACTAGTTACTATCTTTCACTCTTCTGAAGTGAGCCCTGTTAGGAGCCAGCCCTGTTAAAGATTACAAAACACATTGTTAGGTGTGACACTGTTAGAGGATTTAATCAGCCTATTAGGAGTGGCCTTGTTAGAGATATTCAAACACTTCAATGTAGAAATGCCACCTTGTGAGAGTATTTATGAAAGATTGTTAAGTCTACTATGTTAAGAGATTTGGATCACTGCTACAATTGTTAGAGAGTAACAATGAGTTGACCTGATTGAAGAACCACCTGACTTTGTAGATTTGGATCTTTGTTCTAGCTTTAACTGGATCCTCACTAATCAAATATTCTATTGCAGCTCAGTTTGGATATTATGTCCTTAATTAGAATTCCTTCTTACTTTGCCTTCACTCTTCATTTCAAAACTCTAAGGTCTCATATTCAATCCAAACTTGACCTTGTATAAAGAAGATAACCTTTGTCAATTCAGTTTGAATACCATTCCAAATAAACAATAAAACTCAAATCTATCATATGCAATTAACCAATTAAACATAAAGTGTAAACTATTGTAAGTTGACTAACACTAAATGCATAACTCGGTTAACACTATAATCCTTTGATGCCCGAATGTTACTCGGTTGAAACTAAACTTACTATATTTCTTGATTGAACTCAGTTAATACTGCAAATCACTGGGCTGATACTAGATTTTTCTTCAATTCCTGAGAGAGCTCGACATACACTGACTGCGCTAGGTTAGGTTTAGACATTTGTTATACATTTGTGTAACATCAATGACAATTTACATAATTGAATAATTGTCTTCAACAATCTCCCTCTTTGGCATTGATGGAAACACAATATGTCATTATACAAAGAATTTTAGAGAAATAGAAACAAGAATAATATTTATAATGTCCTTAGTTTCATTGTGATTCTCATCTAGAAAAATCCCTCTTACATCAATCTTTGTCTCTGATAAAATTTCTCCCTCTGATATACTGATTTATTTGTCATGACATTAATAATCTCTACATCGCTGACATCCAATGCCAAAGACTCCATCCAATGAAGTTGTAATGTACCTGATGTACTGATTCATATGCAATAAGCTCTAACAATTTGCATCAACTTATTAGATCTTCATTGTAGCTCGGCTGATGCATCACTAATATGTTCTTTAGTGAGCCTTAGTTACGGGAATCACCCCTAACTTCCCTCTAATATATAAGAATGCATCCTTAATTAAAGGTTTTGTGAGTATGTCTACAATTGTTTCTTTAGTATTCACATATTCCAACCTTACTTCCTTGTCCTCAACCAATTATCTCAAGAATACTTTATCGCAATATGTTTAGGCTTATTATGCATCACAAGGTTCTTTGAATTGTTAACATTACTAGTGTTGTCATAGTACATAATAACTGGTTCTTTCATTTCCTCCTTCATACCTGACAACAACTATTTGAGCCATATGATAATTGAATAATTCATTGTTGCAGGAACATACTCTGCCTCGGCTATAGACTGAGAAATACAATTTTGTTTCTTGCTAGTCCAAGAGACTATCCTCTTTCCAAGAGAGAACGCTCCAACACTGGTGCTTTTTTTGTCATCAACACTTCCTGCCCAATCAACATCATTAAAAGTATTCAAATCAAAGTTTCCTCCTTTCTTATCCCATAATCCATAATCTTCAGTACCCTTAAGATATATCAGAATCCTTTTGATAGAAATAAAATGATTCTCTCTAAGATAGCTGAAAACCTTGCAACAATGCCAACCGCTAATTCAATATCAGGCCTAGTGTGAACAACATATTGAATTTTGCCAATCATGGATCTATAGATAGTATGATTTACCTCCTTTGAATCATCATCTTTAGACAACTTATGTCTAGTAGACATAGGTGTCCCAACTAGTCTGGAATCTTCCATTCCAAATTTCTTTAGTATCTCTTTGATGTATTTAGACTGAGTAATGAAGATACCATCCTTCATCTGATGAACTTGTAAACCAACAAAGAATTTGATTTCTCCAAACATAGACATCTCAAATTCCTTACTCATTTCTTCAGAGAATGCTTTGCATAAATCATCATGTCCAGTGAATAGTATATCATCAACAAATATCTCTGCTAATAGTATCTTGTTCTGAGTTCCTTCTTTGATGTACAAGCTACTATTATCATTAGTTCTCTGAAATCCAATACTTACTAGGTAACCATGTAGTCTTTCATACCAAGCTCTAGGAGCTTTCTTCAGTCCATACAAATCTTTGTGCAATTTCCAAACCATATTATTTTTGTTAGGATCAACAAAACCTTTAGGTTTTTCAATATAGACTTCCTCTTCCAGGATTGCATTCAAGAATGCAGATTTTACATCCATTTGGTATACCTTGAATACTTTATGTGATGCATATGCCAGAAGAGTTATGACTCCTTAAAGTCTTGCAACAAGAGAAAAAGTTTCTCCATAATCAATACCATCTTCTTGAGCATATCCTTTACACACTAATATTGCCCTGTTTCTAGAAACTTTACCTTTTTCATTCAACTTGTTTCTAAAACCCCACTTAGTACCAATCATATTCTTGTCTTTTGGTCTAGGAACAAGAGTCCATGTCTTTTTCTTTTCTATCTGCTCAATCTCTTCATTCATGGATTTTATCCAAATTTCATCATTCAAAGCATCTTTAATGGATCTAGGTTCAATTTCACTAAGAAAACATGTACCTTTAAGTTCTTTCCTTGTCATTATACCTTTTTTTTGATCTCTAATTATTTTCTTAGGTGCATGATGTCTTCTGACATATTTGGCAAGTACAGGTTCCTTCTTCTTCGATTCTGGGCTTGCTTCACTTGTTCCATCATGCTAAAAAATTATGGTCTTCTCTTCTAACTAAGACTCGATTACCTCTGTCTGAGACTTAGTTACCTCTATCTAAGACTTAGTTTCCTCTGTCTGTGACTCGGTTTCCTCTGTCTGTGACTCGGTTTCCTCTGTCTGTGACTCGGTTGCAACTCTTAGCAGCTTGGGTTGCACGGGCTGCAACAAATTTTGTGCTAATTAATTTAGTGGTTGGCGTGGTTTCTATCCAATCACCATTGCTTGTGTCTTAGGTATAGTATTAAGTTCATAATACACAAATTTCATGTAGTCCTCAGGCTCTTTACTTCTATGTTCTTCACTTCTCTCTGCAAACTCATCAATATTTACATATACACTTTCTATGACTTTATGAGTAGTAAGATTCAAACATTTATATGCTTTGTTTTTACATGAGTAGCCTAGGAATATGCCTTCATCACATTTTACACCAAATTTTCCATTTCTTGCTTCCTTCAAGATGTAACATTTGCTTCCAAATACTTTGAAATAATGAATATTTTGTTTATAGCCATACCATAATTCAAAGGGTGTCTGATCAGTACCTTTCTTCAGTTGAACTCTGTTCAAGGTGTGAACTACAGTACTAATATCTTCCTTCCAATATTTGTTTGCAACATTATTTTCAATCATCAAGGTCCTTGCACAATCCATAATAGATATGTTTCTTCTTTTTGCTATTCCATTTTGTTGTGGTGTACCAGGAGCAGATACTTGTCTCTTGATTCCTCTTTCATTACATAATTCATTGAGCTGATTAGAAATGAATTCACCTCCTCTATCAGATCTTAGGCACTTTAGTTTCTTTCATTTTTCCTTCTCAACTTTGGAAAGGTACCACTTAAACCACTGAAACGCTTCTCATTTTTCTTTGTCAAACATAACAGTCATCATTTTAGAATGATCATCAACAAATAGAATGAAATACTTCTCTCTAGTGTAACTTTTTGTTCCAATTGGTCCACATAGAACAGTATGCACTAACTCCAAGAATTCTTCAGTAATGTAATTCTTTCTCTTGAAACTAGTTTTTCCCATCTTCCCAATTTGACATTGTTTGCACATTGCCAATTTAGGTTTCTTAAAAATAGAAATACCTCTTACTCTTTTGTTCTTTTTTATGTTGACCAGGTTATCAAAATTCACATGACACAATATTTTATGCCATAACTAGCTTTCTTTTACTTGTGCAATAAAACATTAACTTTCAATGAGATCGAGATAGAATAGATTACCTTTTGTTTTCTTGCCAATTCCAACTACGTTTCCTTTACCATCCAGGAGCTTGGACTTACCATTAATGAATTCTACCTCGAAACCAATGTTATTCAATTGTTCCAAACTCAATAGATTACACCTTAGTCTGTCAACCCAATAAGCATTATCACATTTGATTCCTTTAGTTAGAGAAATAGAACCTTTACCTTTCACATAGCAAGGTTCATTATTGCAAAATCTGACTCTCCTACCATCATAGTGCTCAAGATGTTCAAATTTTGTTTTATCACTAGTCCTATGGTGAGAACAACCACTATTGAAATTATCCAAGTGTCATTAACATCAGAGAAAAGTGCAGTCTTCTCATTTTCTTCATTATCTGACTCATCTTTAATAGCAATGTAAACCATTTCATCTTCATCTTCATCACTATCAGAATCTTTTGCAATATAAAAGGATTTCTTACCTTTTTCCTTGTAGATTTTATGACTTTTGAAATATTTCTTGCCTTTGTAATTTTTGAGCTTTCTCTCCTCTTTGTCTTCTATGTTTGGACACTTAGCAGCAATGTGGCCAACCTCATCACATGAAAAGTAAATCAATGGTATTCTTCCTTTGTACTTTCCTTTTCCTTTGGCAGCTCTCTTTGTAAGAAGTTCTTCAATGATTTCTAGATCTTCATCATTAGATTCATCATCACTATCATTGTCAATGTGTTTTCCTTTTGAGTTTCTATCCATCTTACCAAGACTTAATTTAGCTTTGAATGCAGACTCAAAATTGCTAGGATTAGGAGAATAATTGTCAATATGTCCAACTCAAAAGTTGTTAGCCTTCCAACCAATGCATCTAGAGTTATATCATTACTACACCTCATCTCTTGAATAGATGATACTATAATTGCATAGATAGGAATTAAAGTTCTCAATACCATGCTAACCATTGTTTTTTCTTCAATATTTCCACCAGCACCTCTGATGGTACTAACACTTTTCTTGATTCTTTCACTGTATTTTGTAATGTCTTCTCCTTCTTTCATTTTCATATGATCCAATTGACCTCTGATACTCTCTTCTTTGTCTCTCTTTACATTTTCATCTCCTCCATGGATTTCATGCAATTTCTTCCACATATCATAGGCAGTAGGGAAGTCCTTGACTTCATCAAATTTTGAATAGCTGAGTGAATAAGCTATATCAATCATCATTATATTATGATTCTTCATGTACACCATCTAATCTATAGACATAGATCTAGGTGGTTCCACATACTTGTGGTCTAGGAATTGCAAACCAATATCTCCAATAGTAGATAGATATAGCCTCATCAACTCTTGCCATGCGGGAAAGTTGTCTTTGTTAAGCTTGAGGATCTCCCTTCTGTAATACATATTTGATCTTTAGCTTAGGCCTTGAAACCTTCTATGAAAGGTTCAAATTCTCTGATACCAATTGTTGGAAATGAGTTGAGTAGTTGAGAGGGGACGGGTGAATCAGTTACCACAAAAACCAAATCTAAGTCCCTTAGATGTCTTAATCAAACTTATCACTCTGCTCGGTTAATAAAAGATATTATGTTGTAACTCGGTTAACAAAGAAATCTTAAGATATTAAATATGATTAACCTTTAGTGATTAAGTGCATAAACAAAAAGCATAAATCAAATAACAAGTACAAAAATGACACCAAGATTTAACGTAGAAACCCAATTTGGGAAAACCACCAATTGCAACTAGTTACTATTTTTCACTCTTATGAAGCGAGCCTTGTTAGGAGACAACCCTGTTAAAGGTTACAAAACACACTTTTAGGTGTGACCCTGTTAAAGGATTTAATGTGTCCTATTAGGAGTGGCCTCGTTAGAGGTCTTCAAACACTTCAATGTAGAAATGCCACCTTGTGAGAGGATTTATGAAAGACTGTTAAGTCTACTCTGTTAAGAGATTTGGATCACTGCTACAATTGTTAGAGAGTAACAATGAGTTGACCTGATTAAAGAACCAACTTTGCAGATTTAGATCTTTGTTTTGGCTTTAACTGGATCCTCACTGATCAAATATTCTTTTGTAGCTCAGTCTGGATATTATGTCCTTAATTAGAATTCCTTTCTACTTCTCCTTCACTCTTCATATCAAAACTCTACCTCATATTCAATCCAAACTTGACCCTGTATATATATCATAACATTTGTCAAGCTGGCTTGAATACCCTTCCAAATAAACAATAAAAATAAAACATGGCAGGTTTAATTAACCAATTAAATATAGAGTGTAAACTAGTGTAAGTCAGCTGAAACAAAAAGCATAACTCGGTTAACACTATAATTCTTTGATGCCCGACCGTTACTCGATTGAAACTAAACTTACTATACTGCATGAGTGAACTTGGTTAATATTGCAAATCACTTGGCTGATATTGGAGTCTTTTGCAATGCCTGAGAGAGCTTGGCATACACTGAGTGTGCTCGGTTAGGTTTAGGCATTTGTGTAATATCACTACATTTGTGTAACATCAATGACAATACACAATTGAATAATCAACTTCAACAAAAAGACCTCTTTATTCAGCCAACTTTATCCTTTGACCAATACTCTAAAATGAAAGATAATTCATTCACAATTATACAAAAAATGGAGGAAGCTCAACTTATTTCTCTAAGCAATAAAATTATTAAAAGATATCTCTGATAATGTCAAAAGAGCAATTCTTTCAAATATATGAAAAAGTAAAGATTTAATTCTTTTACCTGATGTCTCCTTGTGCAAAAAAATATTACAAAGAATCGTTTCATGTTAGCACCAAAATCTCTTTCACACACA
>MU225096.1:381600-417350 GCA_018584345.1 Thuja plicata
ATATATATATATAGACACACACACACACACACACACTGAAGAAGACCACGTGGGAATTGAACTCAAGTCAAAGGCTTGATTGTTACTTCGAATATTATTGCCTTAAAAAATAGAATTGTCACGGAGGTAAAAATTTGTAAATAGTAGATGGATGACACATTCTATAGTGGTTGGAGGCCAATCAAACAATAGAGGTAAAGTTGCAAATAGTAGATGGATGGTGTGTTTTATAGGTTCATAGAGACCTAAAAAGACTTCAAAGACTGTATAATGGAGGCGTAGCTAAGTATGGACAGAAGCTACCAATAAAAGAATTTCAAAATATTGTAAGCAATGATAAGGTGTACAATTTTATCTTGACCAAGCATTATTTTTAATAAGTTTATCTTCTCTTGTGCCTTCTAAACTTTCACTTCGCCTATGCAACCTAACTGCAAAGAAAATACCAAAGCACCTTATATAGGAGCAAAGATATTGTGTTCATACCACACAAAGAAGTTTCTACCTAGGCGCATAAAAGACACTACTACAATTTCCCATGTCATTGAATTTCCCTTGCCGATAACAATCATACTCAGTTGTCTCAAACAAAAAATCTGCAAAAAATAAATCTTGTAGGAATTCCACAAAATCATGGCTCGATATAGCCAAGAACAAATATATTTAAACCAAAAAGACATCAATTAGGCCAAAAAACTAGTTTTTTTATCAACAAAGAGATCAATTAGGCCAAAAACTAGTTTTTGACCAAATTCAAGAGATCGATACATATGGGTAGAGGATCAAATCACAAATTTCATGTTTTTGAAATATTTTCTATATAACCAAAAGCATAAAATATTAAAATTTGCATCATTTATAGAACTGTGTTTGAAGTATGTTGATATCAGAAGAAGCATGCATTCATCATTCTGATACCATGTTGGAATAAGCTAGGAATATGAAAGCACAAAATTGTTCTTCCACTAGTCAAATAAAAAAATAGGATAATTGTGATATAATATGAAGAGTATATGAATAAAATGAGGTAGCTTGCATATAAAGGAAAGACAGATGATGTAGGAATGTAGGTCTCAATCTATGACTAACTCTGCAAAGATGGAACACTTATAAACTCCCTTGACAAGCATGTGATCAAGTGTTAAACATGAATTCAATAGGTGTCTCGCAAAGTGAGGACATGTTTTTTAATAGCAAGAGGGGAGACAAAAGCATGAAAAATCCTTTGTAAACTTAAGCTAATGTGAAAAGGTCAATCCCAAAATAAAGATTAGATAATTAGGTTTATAATGATACTATTTACACTAACATCTTATTGGCGTGAACAATCATTTATTATAGTACCTAGAAAATTACCTTTTGTACATAGTTGAAAATTCACTAGACATGATCTTTTAGTTTGATTGAAGGCTATATTCTAGTAACACACCATTCATAATCTTTTATTAATATATTTGTAGTCTATTTTCTCTAGTTTGCTCATGAATTTTCCCTCCTAGCTGAGCTTGAATAGGATAACCACAGTCTTGTAGGATTGTTAGGGAGAATGTTTTGAATGATCCTTCATTCTCATCCCATAGAAATATAGTTTTCTTGAATTTTTAACATATTGATTATAAACTAAAGTGAATTCATTCAATGCTCTAATTTCATACTGCGATGGGAGAGGCTTCAAGAAGGAAATAATTTTCAAATATCAAGGGCTCCCCAGCCAGGCATGGAGGCCTAGCTGTGGGCTCTAGCTTTGGTGTAGGTATGGAGAATGTCACAATGGACATGGTTAATCCTTCGGCTAGCTCTCTAGTACCAGATTTGAGTCTCGCATTGCAAGTGTCAGATTCTGTTATGTGGTAAGGATAATCAACCTCCCTGCTAGGTTGTCATGACTTGCTCCTCACTTATCTTGGGTTTATCCATGAATCCTTTGAAGGAATTTTTGTCTCATCCTTTGCCTCTTGGCCCATTGACAACCAGAGAGAATATCTTAGAGAACGGGCCTAGCCTTGCTTTGGTGGAAAAGAGCTCCAAGGACCCACTAGTAGGGTCCCAAGAAGAGATAAGCACTAATAATGTTGAGGTCAAACCCCTCTACAACCAAAAAGTGGTCAGAAATATGGGAACCAAACATGTGGGAAAGCCTTCTTCTTCTGTAGGAGTTGTGAAGGCAGGTTTCCTAGCTGGTGAGGTCGCTATTTTTGTTCTTGACTCTCTGGTGGATTACTATGTTTCTGCTATGGAGTTCACTCTGGTTGGTAAGTTCCTGGGCCCTCGGCCCAATATTGAACTGGTTAGATCCTTTGTTAAGAAAAGATGGTTTTTGAAGGGTTAGGTCCACATAGCATCTTTACCTAAGGTGTTTATATCCTTTTCTTTTTCTAATAAAGATGATTAGGATTATTTCCTGTGTGGGGGTCCTTGGATTTTTGGAAGAATGGTTGTAGCCTTCCATAAATGGACTCCAAATTGGGATTACTCTAGATATTTCTTCAAGGCCACCCCAGTCTGGGTCAGGTTTCCTAGTTTTCCTCTCAAATACTGGAACGAGGAAGTCTTCAAGGGATTTTCTTCCACTTTTGGAGGGGAGCTTCTTTCGATTGATATGATGACGGCACCCAAATCTTGTTTGGTATTTTCCAAGATCTATGTCAACATTTTTTTAGTTTGACAACCTTCCATCAGTTATCAACATCAACTCTAAACTAGGTATTTGGAAGCAGGAAGTGGAATTTGAATCCCTTCCCTTCGCCTACTTCGTGTGTCACAAAATGGGTCATTAGGAAAAAAATTGTCTGAAGAAAGTAAAAATGGATCCTAAAACAGCGGTTTCTGGCCCAAATCCTCCTAAGGAGCCCAAAAAAATTTGGAAGAAGAAGAAGCCTCCTATTTTGGCTGAAGGTGAGAGCATTAACAAGGTTGATCGAGTTCTGGAAGATAGTCAAGGAGATATGGTTGAATCTAATGGGATAGAAAACCTAAAAGAGGGGGAATTTTTTTACTCTATTACCCATGTCTCAGACTCTCTAATGAAGGAGGTGCCTGCAAATGTTGTCATTCCTATCTAGGGTGATGATATCAACCTCAAGAGTTTGCAGTTCAATGAAGAAGAAGCCTTTCTTACTGTTCAGTCAGATAGTGATACAATGGGGGAGGATTCCCCACCTAGCAATCCTTTAAAGTCAAAGGAGGAGGATTTTTCCTCTGCTCCAGATACCCAGTCTGGTAGTGGAGATGATGATGATTTTTCTTGTGAAGGTTCAAATATTTTGGATGTGAATGGAGCTCCCTAGACCACTCATATGGGGAAGAAGAAAAAAAATAGCAGAGAAAGCTCTCAACTCCTAGTTCAAAGGGAGTGGTTACTCATAGTAGGATTGATGGGGGATCTAAGGTTTGAAGCTTGAAGGCAGATGTAGGATCTCAAAAGAGAACCCCAGGAAGAATCGCAAAAAAATATATTCAGAGAAAGAGAAAGAAAAAATGATATTGCAGATGGTAAGAAAATGACCATCTAGGATGTCCGCACTCCGATTAAGAAATGAAAGTCATTTCATGGAATATTAGAGGGTTGAATGCCTCCCATAAGAAGGATATGCTTAGGAACTAGGTAAGAGATCATAAACCTAACATCATTCTTGTTCAAGAAACTAAGATGTTAAAAGATAAGGTTGAAAAAATTAGAATCTTCAAAAATGGTAGTGTTTCTTGATCCAGCTCTGATGCAGCCTCGGGTGGTATTGCTGTCTTTCGGAACCAGAATAATATTAGAGGTGAAATTATAAATAATGATATGAACTCTTTAAGCATTAAATTTATCCACATCAAGGCTTATTTTGAATGGGTTACTACTAATATCTATGCTCTTAACTCCAAAGCTAGTATGGCTAAATATTGGAAGATTGTTGAGAGTCAAAGGCTTTCTTTTAGTTATTCTCCTTGGCTAGTTATGGGAGATTTTAGCTATCCTCTTAAAGATAATGAGAATTTTGGAGGGGTTGATAGCCTAAGTCATTTGGAGGGTAGAGTTGAGCTCATGAATTTTGTAAATAGATAGGCTCTTGTTGATGTTGATCTTTAGGGTGTTAATTACACTTGGTCTAATAAAAGACTGGGAGCAAACCTTATTTATGTTCATTTGGATCATTCCTTTATCTCTAGAAGTTAGGTCAATAACTTTTTCTGCTCACTTTCCTCTATCACGAAGGTTGGGTTAGATCACTTCCCTCTCTCCTTTTTTCTAATCCGATGAAGGTAAAGGGAAATTTCCCCTTCAGATTTGAGAAAATGTTGACTGATCATCCAAAGTTAGAGTAGAAAATTAGGGATTGGTGGAGTGTTAACATTCGTGGGTCTACTATTTTTTGGGTTTCTAAGAAACTCCAGCATAGAAAACTAAATATTAAATCTTGGAGTAAGGAAGTGTTCAGTGACATCTTCAAAGTCTTGAGCTAGATCTGCAAAAGGAACTTGATGTTATTCATGAAACTATCCAGCAGATAGGTGTGCATGCTAAAAGTGTTAGAGTAATAGTCTTTTGGGTTATTAATTAAATAATTTTGATCTAATTACTAACTCACCTATTCATTCTAGTTGCTAAAGCCAACCTTAGGGTTTCCCTTTTAGGGTTTCATGATTCCTTTTTAAGGAATCACCTCTTTGTATTTCATCAGACATTGAATCATATTGTAATACAATTGTTCATAATAGCATATTGTTTTCAAGTGCATATGATGCCTCTGGCTTTTTGGCCTCCATAGATTTTTCTTGCTTTCTGTTCTTTTCTTCTTCCATGTGACAAGGTTATGCATACAGGTGTTCTTGGGAGATTAGGTTTCTACCTATTCTAACATGGTATCAGAGCCTTCCTGCGGCTCTCTGTTTGTGTTTTGTTGAATTTTCTCAGGAGCAGAAGGTTCTCTGTAGGATGATATTTTTTGTTTCTTTTTTGCATGGAAAATGGAAATAAAAAATTTGGTGCATCTTAGGCTCAAATGGACATCTCCATTGAGCTTAGAGCACCCAAAAACCCTAGAATCCAAATTAAACTTGTCGATTTTGGATAACGTGACTCTGAGGCAAAAAAAAATTGGTTTCTAGTGCCTTACAGGCACAGAAACTGAGAAAAAAAATTAAAAAATCATTTTTTTAATGGTTTTTGGACGTTTTCAAAATGCAACCAGTGAATTTGCAAAGGCACCGCCGCCACACCACCACGGCCTGGCCCCATCGGCTGTGCCTCCCACAGGCCCTGCGGGCTCCGTCGACACCTCTGGCCCCTGCCACCGGCAGCGCCACCACCGCCCTCCTCCGTGGCACCACTGGCCCATTGCTCCGCCCTGCCGGCACCATTGCCCGATGCATTTTTTAGCCTCGTGGGCCCCTTTTACTGCCATCAGCGATCACATGGGTGACTGATGGCTCCACCCTTCAGCCCCCTACGCATGCCATATGCCCAGGGGCTCAGATATTTTCGGCCCAGGGGCTATAAAAAAAAATTTGGTGCCCTTTTGACCCTCTGGTAGTGTTTTTTCTCTAACTGGAGAAAACAAAGGTCTTTCTCCAACTTTGTTATATTTTCGAAAATCTCTTTCTGAGCTCTTTCCAATGATTGAGGTTGGGGTTTTGGGTTCTGCAGTTTTGATAGTGTTTTTTTCTCTCAAAGTCTGATCTTTATTTTTGCCTTCTGGGAGCCATATCTTGCTCATCCGAACTCCTTTTTTGGCAAACCAGATATCGTCAAAAAGCTGGTTCAGTGAGTTTTTCAGTGGTAGGGGTCTTTTATCTAGATTATACTCCAGGTTCTTTCTCCTTTGAGTTTTTCAATTTCACACTCTAGCAGATTACTTGGGTTCTACAGGTCCTGGGATCTCTTCTTTTGTTCTTCTGGCTCACTCTTCTTTCTGACTTTCTGAGCATTGTATGCTTCTCTTCTGTAGCATTCTCTTTTCTATAAATGCAATAAGATAAAGTGCCTACTTTTGCAAGTCTAGGATTTCAAGCACCTTGTGTTTTTTTGTATTTGCACTTAGTTATAAAGTTCCATGGGGGGTTATGATGTTTTGCCTTATGTGCTCATCCACCTTTGTCAAGTGAGTGTACCTTCTACGACATTAGCTCATGATGTGTGTCCATGACACCGCCCTTTATCCTATGCTTATACTTCTGTTGCATTGTTGGTGTTCCTGTTTCTTCTTCTTGCAGCTATTTCTGGCATTGCATTTCAGTGTTCCTGTCACCCCTCTCCCTATCCAGCATTATGGGGGGGTTCACCTGTTGGTTCTATTGCTTCCTTGGTTTGGTTGTGTGATCTACGTATTCAGTTCTTTTTCTTATGTACTAGGCAGATGCAGTGGCTAGGTACCTATGCATTTCGGTGAGATGGATCATCTACTATATAGACACTCATTCATTCCTACTTTTGGAGGTCACCTCTTTGATTGATCAGCTCTTCAGACTTTGTCTTCTCTACCTGGTCATGCACTATTTCAGTGGGGGTTCCAGCAGTTTCTTTTGACAGTATTTGTAGCTTCATGCTTCAGAGATTCTATACATGCTCTTTCTTGTTCCTTTCTTTGGGACTTTCCCTAGATTGGATGCTTTTTTTCCTTCATCTAGTTCATCTCTTTTTGGGGTAGAGTTTTTCCCACTGGGTTTTCCCTATTTCCCTGCTTTACAGAGATTTCTTGTATTGGGTACCTGATCAGGCCTTTGTTACTGGGACCCTTCTTTCCTTCTTTCTGCAGTAGTCTCCTAGGTTTTTCTTCTCCCTAAGCTTATCTTAAGGGTGGGTGTTAGAGTAATAGTCTTTTGGGTTATTAATTAAATCATTCTGATCTAATTACTAACTCACCTATTCACTCTAGTTGCTTAAGCCAACCTTAGCGTTTCCCTTTTAGGGTTTCATGATTCTTTTTTAAGGAATCACCTCTTTGTATTTCATAAGACATTGAATCATATTGTAATACAATTGTTCATAATAGAAAATTGTTTTCAAGTGCATATGATGCCTCTGGCTTTTTGGCCTCCATAGATTTTTCTTGCTTTTTGTTCTTTGGTTCTTCCATGTGACAGGGTTATGCATGCATGTGTTCTTGGGAGATTAGGTTTCTACCTATTCTAACAAAAAGTGACCTTCTTACTTAGCAGTACACTTCAACATAGTCATTATACTTCAGTTGCATACAGGAATGAATATGGATTCATTCACCCTGCATGTCTGAAAGAGTCGACCTATTGCCTTCTAGAAGGCAGGAGTATGAGCTTGCTCTTAGATCATTGCAAGCTCAGTGACTACACACTAACCTAAATGAAATATTTAGAGCTATATGATGAAATTAAAATGCTAATTAATCTAAATGATTACGCAATTTGTTGTTCATCCAAGCTACTTTAGATTCAGTTTTAGAGACACTAAATGAAATGTGAAATATTCATTTGTAAAACACCAAATTAAGAGTGTGCTTTAAGATTAGATTTGCATGCTTGAACAAAAGTAAACAACAAATGCTAGATAAATGAAAGCTAAAATGTAAGAAAACTAAGATGAAAATGCAGTATAATAACGTTAATAAAAAATTAGGATCCTTTGTGAAGGAAAACAATTTCTCTTTTATAGAAATCTCTCTCGAATTAACTGTCAAGATCGAACAAAAGGAGTGGCTCAGATTCGATTGAAGAAGCCCAATCCATGTGCAAGTGATTTGATTGGTCGAGTGATTCAGTTGACTAAACTAATTGATCAGTTATTTTGGAAACTTCCATATTCAATTTTTAATTAACTGAAATATTTCCAAAATGATAAACAGTGGAGAATCAGTTAACTGAGTGGAAATGGATTGTTTCCAAAATGATCAACTAGTTAACTGAATTTGATGATGCCAGATGCATTTCTAATAAATTAATAGATTTTGAATGCACATTTATGTTTTTATAATTAATTTAATTCCTTTTTTATTTAATTGACAATTTTATAAAAAAAAATTAATTAATATATCAGAATATCAATAAAATAATTAACATAAGGTTTATTTGCCAATGTATTATGATTTTAAGAATTAATTAATTAATCAAGTACGATGATTTATTAGGGCCTAGGGTTTAGGTCAGATTAGCTGCAAATTGATAGATTGAAAAATTGCTTGTTTGATTTAGGACATAGAATAATCAAGATTAGGGCTTCTTGATTAATCGCTGAGATTGGGGGTCTAGGGTTTAGATGACCATTTTTAGGTGATTACATTTTCCCCTCTTTGAATAGATGTGCGATCAGCACATTGATTCAAAGAGTTGTTAGCGAGAAGACCCAGAATAGTTTGATTTCAAGCGACGAAACCATTCTTTTGAAGAAGAAGACCAACTTCGAGCTTGATTGGATGAAGATCGATCAAAAGATATTAAAAAAAATGCTTAGTTTGATTTGAAGCGATGAAACTGAATATCTATCAGGAAATCTTAAATGAATAACCAGTTTGATTTGAAGTGATGAAACTGATTATCGTTAAGAGATTTGATTAGTAATCAAATTGACTTTATTTGAAGTGATGAATCCAATTTGATCAATGTATCTGGTTTCAATAATGAATAGCTTGTACAAGACCGATCTTGTCTAGTTTCGAGTGTATTCACCACTATATAAGACCATTGATTAGGTTACCTTTGATTTAAGATGATCTCAACTTGATTTGACATGATGAAGTTGAGATGCCCCAAGCGATGGGGTTTTGATTGAGGATGTGATCACTAGAATGTTAGTTTCCTGATCCTGCCCCCTCGGGTGCGAAATCAAAATATGGCTAGGTGCCCCAGTGATGAGAATAAATTTGATTGATTAGACAATTTAGGAAGAAATTGATCTAATTAGAAAGAGGCCCACGTGGTTAGGACAAAAGATGCACTTGATGAGAGGTCCTATTGACCAAGATTGACCAAAAACTAAGATACATGGATTGATTAGAAGAAAATCATAAGAGATTTCTATTGGTTGTGCAAGTAGTCAGTTGCAAATTTTGATTTCAATCCTAAAAATGGAATCAGGATAATCAAATTAGCGAGGGGTGTCATGACCACTTGACGATGAGAAGATTGATCGATAAGAACCCCAGATCCTTCACCTTGGATATAGATATCAATATTATGCTGATTTCAACACCATGTAGATGCAGATGCAGATGTAGATGCAAGACTAACATGAATGCAACCTAAGGTGTAGTCATTGTTCTTTAGCATTGAAAATTTTCATCATTGAGCATTTTTGGAACATCGAAGTTGATACAATCCTTACTGGTGCCACTGCAACCATAAGAATATGAATATGACTTTCATCAGATAAGATATGAGAAACTAATGTAAGGATCGAGGCACAAAAGCTGAAATGACCTGAACGTCATTTCTAGTTGATGTTGCTAGAGTACAACAGTATCAGGGCATTCAAATCCAAGATAACCATGAGTGCAATCTTACGTAAATAAATAGAGCAATAACAATTAACAAGATAGTTCTGACCTCACCTTGGCGTACAGATAAACATGATTGAGGGATGTGAGGCTTTTTTGCCTTAATGTAGGAACTCTTGCCACATACACCTATTTTATTTGATGTTGTAGGATCATCAAAACCACACCAAAAAGTAGTAGACAAAGAAAATATTAACAAAAATCAATGAGCGCAGACAGCATACGAATAGAAGTTCAGCATACTTCAGCCACATTCAAAGTTTTTAGATGTATATATGTAGGAGGTGTTGATAAAAACCATCATTCTTGTAAGTTCTTTGTGTTTGAGTGTTATCAATCTATTGTTTACATTTGTGATATCCAATGTGTGTTAAGAAACACAGATGCATCCAAAGGTAGTGTTAAGAAACATTGTTAATTATGGTGTTAAGAAACACCTATTTGCGTTAGTAGCAAGTTATCCTTCAAAAATGACAAGATTACTGACTCTTGTGTAAGCCAAAGATGTGATAAAATTTGGGGACCCATGCCCCTAGTAGAAAACAATGATGACTGACTTGACTCATACTATGAGGACAAAGCCAATTTGATTTCCCCCAGGTTATGACTCTAGATCGATTTCAAGCTAGGAAGGTTCTCAGAACAACTAGTGTCATGAAAGTGACTAAAAGATATGTACAAACTGAAGAAAAAGATTGCCAAGACTGAGCATTGATAGATGAAGCACTAAGTACAAGAGGTGCCTGTTTACCAGGTTTTCACCAAGGCACTTTTTCATCTTTTTCAATTTTTTTGTATTTTTCCATTTTTTTATTTTTTGATTGATGCATCGAGGCACCTATTGCTAGGTTTTCACCAAAATGATCATTTTTTAGGACATTTTATATTTTTAGATTTTTTAGAGATTAACCAATCTCAAGAAAGATCACATTGGTTTGTCCCTAATGTCTAGCAAGGTTTAGGACATTACATATGGATTAGAAAGTTGATGATGAGGCAAATAGACAATGATGGATGAATAGGGAGAAGGAAACCCTCAAAGACAGTCTCCTCAAGATTACCCAAGCTAGGGAAAAAAGAATATAGCAATATAGGCTTGTGGAGCAGTGCTAAATAGCATATAGGACACTGACCAAATGCCATGAAAATCGTGTAGTCCAAAAGAATGGACATGTCAAGAGACTTTTGAGAAGAAATTTTGTATTTTTTGTTCTTCATTTTGATCAAGACCAAAGGGTCAATGTTGGATAGGATATAGCTATGATAGTGAAATTAGGATAAAGGTGTTAGTAATAATTGAGAGGGGGGTGAATCAGTGGCCTCAAATGTATCCTTGAAACTTAACCACCAATCCATAAATCTCAGATTATTATGTCCCTACAAGATGCATGCCATGAAATACTAATAATGATTAACTGTCTATCAGTTTTCTCTACCAATCCTTATTCTTTCTTGATTACCGATAAGGAGTATAACTATCTACTGAAACTCAGTAAATAAGCTGAGTATACTGATCAATCTAGAGTTAGCTATGTAAGATGCAAAACAGTAAAGAAATGAATCATACACACATAACACATGAATTTTAGCGTGGAAACCCTGTTAAGGGAAAAACCACTAGAACTAGTACCCCAAATTTTCACTCTTCTGAAGTGAGCCCTATTAGGAGCCAACCTTGTTAAAGGTTACAAACACACTATTAAGTACGACCTTGTTAGAGGATTTTATACATATAGGTTGTCACTTAGTATCGGGCATCTATTGCTACCATCCTTGAATAAGCCTCCTTCTTATACTTTCAATAGGTATCAGGCAATTCCAATGCTACTTTCATCAATCAACCTTTTTGGCACTCCTTGAGATGTACCTCAATATATAGAAGACTGTTATGTCCTACTTGGTTAAGAGACTTGATACTTCAATGGTTAAACTAAAACACTATGACCTGTTCATATTGCAACTTGAATTTTAGATTTTTAGATCTATTTAAGTATATTACCTCTTTGACCAATGTATCAATTCAATCCTTGTGCTCCACACTTTCTTCTCTATGATGTTGTGCTCACTGGTCATCAGTGTCTGCAGAATTCCTTAGCTCTTCCTTTAGCTTGTTTGATCAGCACTCCATGAAGTTGGTCTTCATTAGTTTCTCTTCAGCATCATCTTTCTATTCACTCCCCTTAATCTCATTCGTAAATGAATTAAGCTTGTCTCTTATATAGACATAATATTCATTGTTTCTTGGTTCTTGATTCTTGGCGTGATAAACAATCCATCCAATTAGATTTAAAGCATAACTCCTTATTTTTCTTGTACATATCTTCTTGCCAACTGTAAAAATCATCTTTAAATCAATCAATTATCTATGGTCAAATAAAACAAAGTAGACAACCAGTTAAGTCTATATTTACCTCTGCCAGCTAGATATTTTGTCATTTTTTGAACTCTTTGTTCTATCGGTCACCACTGTAGTTAGTCATCGGTGACAACTGACTGGTCCATCGTTGAGACTCTAGTTAGCTTCTTGATCTCCATCTATTCATCATCATTGGAATTTTACTCATCGGGCAACTCTGTATCTTTGGTCGTCAGGTATTTTGAGTCTTTAGCTTGTCGGGAAACCTTCTGACTTTTCTCGTTGGGAATTTTGTGGTTTTCGTTTGTTGGGAAACACTATTCTTCTGATCATTAGGTATCACTGTGACTGTTCTTCTTTTCTCTATTCAACGGTGTGCACTCCGTCGGTTTTGTTTGTCAGTTAGTGAATACTTGACTTTTATGTATTGATGAAGGCATAACTTTGGTTTCTTTGGTTCTCTGAATTCTTTGGGATTATGTACATGACCGTACAAATGATATCAAGCTAACATCAATGATAATACAGTCCATTAACTGATTTAATGACTTGCATTATCTTTCAACTTAACATTATCAAACATTCAATCAGTTACATGTAATCAATCTCTCCGTTTGGCATTGATGGAAACATACTATATTATCACACTAAACTATTTCTAATACAATATGAAATAGAAAATTTGAGATTCATCAAACTACCAATCTTTTTGTTATGTTAGCTGATAAATTTTTGACCATCGGTAAGCTCTATTTTAGCTTAGATTTGACTCTTGCAGCTCTTTATCCTTTGATGTGTTGTGTTCTCTCCTTGTGTCAATTTCTCTCCCTTGACTGTTCTTCTCTTTTGATGTCTTTTTCTCTTGTCAGCAATTCTCCTTTTATATATTCTTTCCATACAATTTGTCTCCCTAAGGATATAATCTCTCCCTATTGGAGTAATGTGATAATGGATAATCTGATTCTTTTCTAAAGAATGTGATAATATGGATATTCTCTCTCCCTTTGACAACAATGCCAAACAAATATCTTACAAATATATGACATTAATGTCAAACAATCATTTCTCTCCATCCATAATATATTCCTTGAATTTTCCTTATCCATCAGCAATACAACAATATGCTTTGGTGCTTAGTGATGATATATACATGTATGTATATAGATGCAGCCTTGAAGTTCATCTCTTTGCTTGCATCAAAATTAATGATATTCTTATAATATGTAGGTTGATGCAGCCTTCTAGTCATTTTACTGAATGGTTGACAAGGGTTTGACCCCTAGTCTTTTCCTCAAGTATTCAAATGTATCCTTGGGTAGCGGCTTGGTGAAGATATCAGCTAATTGTTCTTTGGATTGTGCATACTCAAGTGTCACCTCCTTTTCTTGAACTTGTTCTCTCAAATAATGATACTTGATGGCAATGTGATAGGGAGACTCCTAGCTACCTCCTGAGTTGTCTTGAAATCAACTTAGGTCACTCCTAGGACCTCTTAGGGTTTCCTCAATCCACCCTCTAACACCTTAAAAAATCACTTCCTTCCCTTCTCCAAGACTCTTCCTATCTTGTTAGGTTCTCATGTTTCTCCACCTCAAGAACACTTCCTCATCTATGTTATTTAAGCCCTAATCACAAGTTTATATTTCAAGAGGTTAGGGGCTTCATTCAACTTCATTCATGACTCCAAAATTGGGTCTTAACTTACCGAGTTCAATCCTTTCTTCATCAATTCCTAGTTTCCTATCTTTTAGGTCTTATAGCCTTTTTCACCAATTAGGCCTCCTACAATTTAGGAATTTGAGTTTCTAAGTGAAACTTCTTGAAGAACCCCCAAATATGTTTTGGCAGTTCAAACATGTGATACTAGACCTCCAAGATTTTCTTGGTCTTAGGTCTCAACACTATCCGTACACCCTGTTTCACAAATAGGGCTTTTTGCTTGTTTCCAGACCAGTCTATGGTCTTTGGCTTCAAAACTTGGTAAGAAGGTTTCTTGGGCACTCCTCCTTGTTCTTGAGTACCTACACAACACATACCATCACATCCATGGCCTTCTTGGCTCATGAACTCATTCCTCCTGCATTTTCTAAACACATAATCACGGATCAGGCTTTCATTCATAGCTCGCCTAGGGGAAGACCTTAAAAATAGGTGCACACACTTTCAGAGCTCTACCTTGTGGATTCTTGAAGCTCAATGAACCTAGTCTCCATCCCCAAGAGGCTGTACAAAACCTACAGTGGGAAGTGGAGTTAGGTCCACATCTTTGCAACACTGTCAAAATCAGACATCAAACTATACAAAATAAACTAATTTACAAAATGCAAAAGCAAATTGACTACTAAGAAAACTAACTACTGAAACAACACTGTAACATGCCCAAAAATGGATTCCACAAGCTATAGTATCAATTTCAATCCATCTAAATTAACTTTCACACTGTTTAAATAAAAACTCTCTGCTTTCTCAGTATCCAGTCCATACACAATGACTTCTAAACCCTCAAATTAGGGTTTTCTAAACATATATAGTATACCTTATGTGTCTTAACCCTTGGATAAACTACATCCACTCTAGACACTGAAATCCTTAAGACAACCAAAATGTTGTCAACAACTTTTGAAAAGTTGCTAATGTTGCATAACAACATTTTTACATCTTTTTTCCATTTTGCACTTTCCAAGTGTTTTAACAGTAAACTAACCTATCTAACCTTAGTTAAACATTTTAGGGCATAATAGGACCCTAAAGACATGAAAAACATCAACTTGTCACTTGACAACATTATCAAGTATAGTGCATTTAATGAGCCAATTTAAAGTACTCTAACCTAGCAAAGAGCACAAACTAAGAACTACCTCACACCACACTTGGTCCACATGACCTTATCTAATTACAATTCCCTTCAAGAGGGTCTTTGACACATTCTCACACCAAAATCAATATGACATAACCAACTGACTTGCTTCTCACGGGTGCTCCTGCACCATACTACCAAGGCTAAGAACTTAAGTCACCTCTGGGGAGAGGAGCTTAGGATGAACTCCCTGCTTCTTGAATTCATTCTCAGCTCCCCAAGAAAATTTAGCCTCTGAATTTCCTTCCCACTAAATGAGATGCTCCATGTAAGTGCCCTTCCTGGTCTTTTTCTTCACTCTAGAGTCTAAAATCTTCACAGCCACTGGTTTGGGTGCAAGGGAAATCTGAACATCTTTTGTCATGTCCTTACTGTCTGAATATGATTTAGTTGGTACTGGTTTAGGCCCTTTATACTGAACCAAACCATGTACATTAAATATAGGAGACATTGCCAAGTCTGATGGCAAGTCTATCCTATATACATTTTGTCTATACTTTGCAACAATCTTACAAGGACCTATCCTCCTCATTTGAAGTTTGGTAGGGACTCCCTTCTACAACCTAGATTTGTTTAGATGTGTTAGAGTAATAGTCTCTTGGGTTATTAATTAAATCATTATGATCTAATTACTAACTCACCTATTCACTCTAGTTTCTTAAGCTAACCTTAGGTTTCCCTTTTTAGGATTTTGTGATTCCTTTTATAAGGATTCACCTCTTTGTTTTTCATAAGGAGTTTTCACATCGCATTGTATTATCTTGAAATATATTGTTAATATATTGTTTTCTTGTGCATATGATGTCTCCTCTGGCTTTTTGGCCTCCATAGTTTTTCCTGTCTTCTGTACTTTGCTTCTTCCATGTGAAAGGTTTGCATGTAGGTGTTCTTGGGAGAATAGGGTTTTTCCTATTCTAACATGGTATCAGAGCCATCTTTTTGCTTGTTGTTCATGCTTTGTCAAAGTGTATCAGAAGATGGAGGTTTTTTGGCTTTTCAAAAGTTTTTTAAGTGGATTTAGGGGGACCTTTATTTCTAGTAATTTTGGGCTCAAACAGACATTACCGTTGCGCTCAGAGCACCCAAAAACCCTAGAATCCATATAAAATTTGTCCATTTTGGACAACTTGCCTCTGAGGCAAAAAAATTTTGGTTTCTAGTGCCATACAGGCACGAAAACTGAGAAAAAAATAAAAAAAAAACATTTTTTAATTATTTTTATGCGTTTAAAAATGTAGCCAGTGCAAATTTCAAACGGGCCACCACCGCACCACCACCGGGCCACCGGTGCTCCATCGCCACTAGCCAGAGCCCATCTCGCGCCGCCCTCCGCAGCCCTCGCTGCCCTTCCTCCACCGCCGCCAGCTTCCCCGGCCTCCGTTCCGCCCTGCGCACCTTCGCTGGAGGCGCCTCCCAGCCCCTGCTGCTCCACCGGCCCCCACTGGCTTGCTCTGCCACTCCACCACCGCGGTGGCCTTTTAAACCCCACGGGCCCCTTTTCTACGAGTAGCTGGTCACATGGGTGACTGGGGGCTCTGCCCCAACCCCCTACGCATGCCATGTGCCCAGGGGCTAGATATTTTTTAGCCCTAGGGGCTTAAAACCTAGATTTTATGGCCTTTTTGACCTCCCACACTGTTTTCGCTCTATATTTAGCATACGAGGGTATTTTTCTGACTTCCATATATCACTGGAAAGCTCTTTCCAAGAACTTTCCGATGATGGATGTTGGGATTTTGGGTTCTACTATTTTGATAGTGTTTATGGCTATCAAAGTCTGATGTCTTTTTTTTGCCTTCTGGGAGCCATATCTAGCTCATCTAGACTCCATTTTTGGCAAACCAGATATAGTGGAAAATCTGGTTCAGTGAACTTTTCAGGTGCAAGGGTCTTTTTTCTAGATTCTTCTCTAGGTTCTCTCTCCTCTAATATTTTCTCATTCACACTCTAGCAGATTACTTGGGTTCTACAGGTCCTAGGATCTCTTCTTCTATTCTTCTAGCTCATTCTTCTTTCTGACTTCAGAGCATTGTATGCTTCTCTTCTGTAGCATTTTATTTTCTATAAATGCACCGAGATAAAGTGCCTGCTTTTGCATATCTAGGATTTTGAGCACCTTGTGTGTTTTTTGTACTTGCACTTAGTTATAAAGTGCCATGGGGGGTTATGATGTTTTTCCATTTTGTGCTCATCCACCTTTGTCAAGTGAGCGTACCTTCCATGACATTAGCCAATGCTATGTGTCAGTGACAGCACCCTTTATCCTATGCTTGTACTTCTGTTGCACTATTGGTGTTCCTGATTCTTCTTTCTACAAATGTTTTTGGCATTGCATTTCAGTGTTCCTATCACCCCTCTCCCTGTTCAGTATTATGGGAGAGTTCTCCTATTGGTTCTATTGCTTCTCGGGTTCGATTGATCAACTCTTCAGACTTTGTCTTCTCTACCTGGTCATGCACTTTTTTAGTGGGGGTTCCAACAGTTTCTTCTGACAGTGTTTACAGCTTCCTGCTTCGGAGATGTTTCTTGCTCTTTCTCATTCCTTTCTTTGGGACTTTCCCTAGATTGGAGGCTTGGTTTCCTTCATCTAGTTTATTTCTTGTAATTGGGTACCTGATCAGGCCTTGTTGTCAGGACCCTTCTTTCCTGCTTTCTGTAGTACTCTCCTAGGTTTTTTCTTCTCCTTAAGCTTATCTTAAGGGGGGGTGTTAGAATAATATTCTCTTGGGTTATTAATTAAATCATTATGATCTAATTACTAACTCACCTATTCACTCTAGTTGTTTAAGCTAACCTTAGGTTTTTTCTTTTAGGGTTTCGTGGTTCCTTTTATAAGGATTCACCTCTTATTTTTCATAACATGTTTTCACATTGTATTGTATTATCTTGAAACATATTGTTAATATATTGTTTTCTTGTGCATATGATGTCTCCTCTGGCTTTTTGGCCTCCATAGTTTTTCCTGTCTTCTGTACTTTTCTTCTTCCATGTGATAGGTTTTCATGTAGGTGTTCTTGGGAGAATAGGGTTTTTCCTATTCTAAAAATATGTACCATCACAAGGTCACCCATAGAAAACTGAATATCTCTCCTCCCTTCATCAACTTTGGCTTTCAGTTTTTGTGTAGCCTCTTGGAGTTGCTTCTTCACTTGGTCATGAACCTCTTTCATTGATTGAGTGAAGTCCTTTGCATATGCAGTCCTGCCTTCTTCATTTTCCAAGTGTCTTAACTCCAACACACCTCTAGGGTGTAGCCTATAAACTATTTCAAAGGGGCTCTTGCCGGTTGTCCTATTAACACTATAATTGTAGGCATATTCTTCTTGTGGTAATAAGTGATCCCACATCACTCTATACTCCGTTGTCAAGTAGCTAAGTAGATTACCTAGCACTATGTTAATAAATTTAGTCTGACCATTAGTTTGGGGATGGTAGGCTGACCCAAATGATAGGTTGGTTCCTAACCTTGCCACAAGGTCTTCCAAAAATGACCCATAAATTTTACATCTCTATCAGATGCTATGCTTAGGGGCAAGCCATGAATCCGTACCACCTCTTTAAAGAAAACATGTGCAATATGACTCACATCATGGGTGGTTTTGCAAGCAATGAAGTGGCTCATCTTGCTAAACCTATCTACCACCACAAATATACTATCCTAACCAATCTTGGTTCTAGGCAACCCAACCAAAAAATCCATACTAATACATTCCCAAGGCCTATTAGGAATGGGTAGGGGTTGGTACAACCCTACATTAGATGAGGTACCTTTAGCTTTTTGACAAACCAAGCATTTCTCTACATACTTCCTATTGTCCTTCTGCATCCTAGGCCAATAATAGAACCTTTGCACTAGTTCTAGTGTTTTGTTTAGGCCAAAATACCCACTTAAACTCCCATTGTGCTTCTCTTGGATAACATTCTCCCTCATAGATCCCTTAGGAATGCATAACTGTCCTCCTCTAAACAAGAGATCATTCTGAACAGTATAGTCTACAAATTAACTATGGAAATGGTTTTTGAAATCTTTACATACCTTGTATGCTTCTGAGAAGTCTTGATCTCCTTCATAAAGCTCCTTGAAGCTCTCTAAGCCTATACTTTGCAGCTATACCTCTTGGACTATCAAGAGTCTCCTACTCAAAGCATCAGCCACCTTATTCAACTACCCTTTCTAATGTTTGATAGTGAAGGTATAGGCCTACAAATATTCCATCCATTTGAGATGTTTATTGCTCAACTTCTCCTGAGAATTGATAAAGCTCAAAGATTTGTTGTCAGTATAAACCACAAATTCTTTTGGTAATAGATAGTGCCTCCACTTTCTCAAGGATTGGACCAATGCATATAACTCTAGGTCATAAGAAGAATACCTCTTCTTATCCTCATTCAATTTTTTTCTATAGAATGCCACTGGCTTGTTCTCTTGATTCAATACTGCCCAAACATTTATGCCACTTGCATCACATTTAAGGGTGAATAACTTATCAAAGTTTGGAAAAACCAAAATAGGTTGTGTAGCCACTCTCTTTTTCAACCACTCAAAACCTTTACCAGCCTTTGGAGTCCATTTGAACTTAGTTTTCACTCCACCTTTTATTGTATCTAAGACTGGTGCACATATTTCACTAAAACCTCTAATGAACTTCCTATAAAATTGGGCAAGTCCATGGAAACTCCTTACCTCAGTGCTGCATGTAGGGGTAGGCCAGCTTAATATTGCTTCAACTTTTCTAGGATCCATCTTCAAGGTTCCTTGAGACACCATAAAACCAAGATAGATAAGCTCTTGCTTCATAAATTCACACTTTTCCAAATTAATGGACAACTTCTCCTCATGAAGTTTCTTCATCACAATCTACAAATGTTGGAGGTGTTCCTCCTTTTTCTTACTAAAAATGAGGATATCATCAAGGTACACAACTTCAAATCTACCTATGTAGTCCTTAAACACTTTGTTCTTCAACCTCATAAAGGTGCTTGGAGCATTACTAAGTCCAAAGGGCATGACCAACCATTCATAGAGCCCTTCTGTAGTGTTTAATGTTGTTTTCCATTCATCTCCCTCCTTAATTCTGATTTGATGGTACCCACTCTTCAAATCCAACTTAGTGTAGTACCTTGCTCCTCCCAAACAATCCATAAGATCTTCAATCCTAGGGATGGGAAATATGTACCTTGTAGTGATCATATTAATTTCCCTTGAATCGGTACAAATCCTCCACTAACCTCCCTTCTTTGATGCTAGAACCATTGGTACCACACATGGACTAATTCTTTGTTTCATTAGACCTTGGTCCAAAATTTCTTGGACTTGACTAGCTATCTCCTTGTTATGATTAGGAGTCACCTTGTATGCAGCTTTATTTGGTAGAGATTCTCCTGGTATAAAATTAATCTGATGACTTATGGCTCTAGGAGGTGGTAACATTGCAGGTGAACCATCACTAACTATGTCCTTAAACTCCTTAAATAACTCCTGCACTTCCTTTGGTAATGGTGCTTGTTCCACCTTCTTCTCTTCACTAGGCTTAATCATGATAGCATAGTGTGTTCCTTCTCCACTCTTTACTTCTTGCATGTACTCTTTACCTCCTTGTAATAAGACATTAGGTTTTGCTGATGTAGACCACTCATCATCCATGTGTGGCTGAATTCTATATGTTACCCCATCTTTCTTAAAAGAATAAGATTTTTTCTCTCCACTATGAATTATCTTCCTATCAAACTACCATGGCCTACCTAAGATTAGGTGGCATGCATCCATTGGGAGTACATCACACAAGATCCTATCCACATATTTCCCTATTGAGAAATCAACCCATGCTTGTTCATTGACAAGAACATGTTGTCCCTTATTCAACCATGTGACTCTATAAGGGTTTGTATGGAGTACTTTGGTGAATCCTAACTTTCTAACTAGCTCCTCTAAGATAATATTATCCATAGAACCTAAGTCTATAATCATTTTTCAGACTTTACCAAATATTTTACACCTTACTCTAAAAAGTGCCCTCCTATTCTTTGCTTCCTATTTGATAGGCTCTTTAATGAGTATCCTCCTAATCATTAGAATCTCTCCACTCTTTGAATCAAGGTTAATTTCAGGAGCTTTAGTACTGTTAGTCTCTTCTTGGGATATGTAATTTACCCTCTTCTCACCATGTGAGCTAGAAGCCTTCTCAAGGCATCTATAGGCTAGATGGCCTAGTTGATTACAATGAAAACATTTCATATTGGTAAAATGTGAAGCTCTTCCTGAACCTCCAAATTTGCCTCTTCCTCCACCTTGGAAACCTTTCCCTCTACTCATACTTCCTCTTCCACTGGTCTCATTGACTATCTCAGTCAATTTGGATTCTCCTTGAGATCTATACTCACTACCTCTGCCTGTAAAGCTACCTCTATGTCCCCTATTTTATTTTCCTCTACCTCTTCCCCTTGAGGTCTGATCACGTTTCCTCTTGCTTTTCTCTTCTATCTTTAAATCCATTTGATAGCATTGTCTCACACTTGTTAGGGTAGTGAGACTCATCTCTTCTTAGATAGACTATTTTAGTCCATTCTGAAACCTAGCCAATCTGATAGACTCATCCTCCACTATCTTTGACCTTAAGCACAACTTTTAAAACTCCTCAGTATATTCTTGAACATCAAGGTCTTTCTTCCTGAGGTTTTGTCTCTTTCTATGCATCTAAACTTCATAATCATCCAGTAGGTAAGTCTGCTTCAACTTAGCTAACATGCCCTTTCATGTAACAATAGGGTTCTTTCCCTCTTTCTCTCTCTCTCATTCTGAACATACTTCGACCAAGTAAGTGTTGGTCCTCTCAACCTAGACTTAGCCACCTTTAACTTTTGAGCATCTGTTACACTACCACATTTGAAGTGATTCTAAAGACTGTCTATCCAGTCCATGACTAGATCATCATCCATTTTTCCACTAAAAAGTGGCACACCCTCCAAAGGTTTTCCACTTAAGGCCTCGAGTGCCTTCAAGAAGGATTCCTCTGGCGAGACAGGGTTAGGAGTAGGTTCTTCCTCCTCTAATTCCAACTCCTTCTCCTTAGCTTCTTTTTCTTCCTTTTGGTCTACCTTGTCCTTCACTCTATCTGCCTTATCTTGGACTTCTCCCAAGATTTTCTCTAGTTGACTCAATCTTTCTCTTAGTAGTCTATTGTCCTCTTCTTGTTCCTCAAATTTCTTAGCCAATTCGGCATTGGTCACCATCTTGCTAGATGCACTTGACTCTTCACTTTATTCTTCGGTCTGCAACACCCACTAGCTGCAACACTTCTTATCCCAAATCTTGAACCTATGCTTTGATACCACTCTGATAGGTAGACTCCTAACTACATCCTGAGTTGTCTTGAACTTAACTTAGGTCACTCCTAGGACCTCTTAGGGTTTCCTCAATCCACCCTCTAACACCTTGAAAGAACCACTTCCTTCCCTTCTCCAAGAATCTTCCTATCTTGTTAGGTTCTCATCTTTCTCCACCTCAAGAACACTTCCTCATCTATGTTCTTTAAGCCCTAATCACAAGTTTGTATTGCAGGAGGTTAGGAGATTCATTAAAATTCACTCATGACTCCAAAATTGGGTCTTAACTTACTAAGTTCAATCCTTTCTTCATTGATTCCTAGTTTCTTATCTTTTAGGCCTTATAGCCTTTTTCACCAATTAGGCCTCCTACAATTTAGGAATTTCCATTTCTAAGTGAAACTTCTCAAAGAACCCCCAAATGTGTTTTGGCAGTTCAAACATGTGATACTAGACCTCCAAGATTTTCTTGGTCTTAGGTCTCAACACTGTCCGTACACCCTATTTCACAAATAGGGCTTTTTGCTTGTTTCTATACCAGTCTATGGTCTTTGGCTTCAAAACTTGGTAAGAAGGTTTCTTGGGCACTCCTCCTTGTTCTTGAGTACCTTCCCAACACATACCATCACATCCATGGCCTTCTTGGCTCATGAATTCATTCCTCCTAATTTTTCTAAATAGATAATCACAGTCTTCCTAACTGGGCTTTCATTCACAGCTTGCCTAGGGAAAGACCTTAAAAATAACTCCACACACTTTCAAAGCTCCACCTTGTGGATTATTGAAGATCAATGAACCTAGTCTCCATCCCCAAGAGTTCGTACAAAACCTACAGTGGGAAGTGGATTTAGGTCCACATTTTTGCAACATTGTCAAAACCAGACAACAAACTGTACAAAACAAACTAATTTACAAAATGCAAAAGGAAATTAACTACTAAGAAAACTAACTACTGAAACAACACTGTAACACACCCAACAATGGATTCCACAAGCTATAGTACTGATTTCAATCCATCTAAATTAACATTCACACTATTTACATAAAAACTCTTTGCTTTCTCAGTATCCAGTCCGTACACAATGACTTTTGAACCCTCAAATTAGGATTTTCTAAACATATATAGTCTACCTCATGTGTCTTAACCCTTGGATAAACTCCATCCACTCTAGACACTAAAATCCTTAAGACAACCAAAATGTTGTCAGCAACTTTTGAAAAGTTGCTAATGTTGCATAGCAACATTTTTACATCTTTTGCCATTTTGCACTTTATAAGTGTTTTAACACTAAAATGACCTATCTAACCTTAGTTAAACCTTTTAAGGTGTCATAGGACCCTAAAGACATGAAAAAAATCAACTTGTCACTTGACAACATTATCAAGTACAGTGCATTTAATGAGCCAATTTGAAGTACTCTAACCTAGCAAAGAGCACAAACTAAGAACTACCTCACACCACACTTGGTCCACATGACCTTATCTAATTATAGTTCCCTTCAAGAGGGTCTTTTACACATTCTCACACCAAAATCAACATGAGATAACCAACTAACTAGCTTCTCAAGGGTGCTCGTGCACCACAAAGTGTTTAGTCTTAGCATGCATGATTGGATTCTAGGAAATGTTTATTGCATTGGTGTTATCACAATAGATAATTACTGGTTCTAGGTTATTCATATGTATACCTTCCAGTAACTATTTGATCCTTGCAATATTTGAGAAATTTGCAGCAGCAACAACATACTCTACTTCTACAGTAGACTAAGAGATGCATCCTTGCCTTTTTCTAATCCATCTGACAAGTCTGTCACCCATAACGAATGCTCCTCTATTTGTGCTCTTCCAGTCATCAAGATTTCCAGCCCAATCAGCATCGGTAAAAACCTTAAGTTCAAATTTTCCTTCTCTTCTATACCATAATCCATATTCATCAGTATTCTTTAGATATCTTAAAATTATTTTCAGAGCAGTCATATGTGGTTCTCTGGGATTAGCAGAAAATCTTGCAACTATTCCTACTACATGTGTAATATATGGTCTAGTGTGTACAACATACATGAGTTTTCCTATCATTAATCTATACAAAGTTTGATTTACCTCTAGTGTTTTGTCCTCCTTTGTCAACTTGCATCTAGTAGTCATCGGTGTTCCAACTAGTTTGGAATCTTCCATCTTGAATATTTCCAGGACCTGTTTAATGTATTTGGACTATGTAATGAAAATACTTTCACATTGTTGCATGATCTGTAGACCAAGAAATAACTTGATCTCTCCAAACATAGACATCTCAAACTCTTTTCTCATCTCATTATAAAATGATTTGCATAGAATATCATTGCCTCCAAATATGATGTCATCAACAAATATTTTAGCAATCAAAGTTTTAGCATCAGTATCTTCCTTCAAATAAAGATTACTATTTTCACTAGTCCTTACAAATCCAATACTTATAAGATAGGAATGAATTCGTTCATACCAGGCTCTTGGAGCTTGTTTCAATCCATGCAATGCTTTATGAAGTCTACATACCATGTTTCTCTTGTCTGGATCTAAAAACACTTCTGGCTGCTCAATGTATACCTCTTCTTCAAGTATTCCATTTAGGAATGCTGACTTGACATCCATCTAGTATACCTTGAATCCTTTGTATGCAGCATAAGCAATTAGTATTCTTACACCTTCTACCCTAGAAATGGGTGCAAAGGTCTCTCCATAGTCAATACCTTCCTCTTGTGCGTACCCCTTGTATACTAGTCTTGCTTTATTTCTTGTGACTTCTCCATTGTCATTCAACTTGTTCTTGAATATCCATTTAGTACCGATGACATTCTTGGCATCTGGTCTTGGCACAAGTGACCATGTCTTGTTCTTTTCAATCTACTCAATCTCATCATTCATAGCACTTATCCATTCTTCATTATCAAGTGTAGCATTGAGAGATTTTGGCTCAAACTCACAAATTAAACAACTTGTGTTTAGAGACTTAGTTCTTGTTCTTGTACCAGCTTTCTTATCTCCTATGATCTGGATCTCTGGATGGTTCCTTCTTAAATATCTAGCAAGTATAGGTACAACTCTTTGTCTATCATCTTGATCATCATTTTGTCCTTCATTGTGTTCTTCATCACCTTGCACAATATATTGATCATTATCCTGACTGTCGGTATTTGTAGCCTAACCCTCGGTTGCAACATTTTGTTGCTTTGGAATTAAGCATTGTTTCTCTAGAAGAGTTTTAGGTTCTTCATAGTATACAAACTTGGTGTAGTCCTCTGGTTCTTTTGTTCTTTCCAGCTCATTCTTTTCTATAAATTCATCTATCTTTACATTTGCACTTTCAACAATTTTTTTAGAGGCCTTAATAAGACATTTATAAGCCTTTCTTTTGGTGGAATACCCTAGAAAGATACCATCATCACTCTTGGCATCAACTTTTCCATTTCTATCATCCTTTAAGACATAACATTGACTACCAAAGATTTAGAAGTTACTTACATTGGGTGTTTTACCATACCATAGCTCATAGGGTGTCTTCTTTGTGTCCTTCTTCAATTGTACTCTATTTAATGTGTAGATAGTAGTACTAACAACTTCCCTCTAGAATATTTGGGTGATGCCTTTCTCTATCATCAGTGTTCTAGCACAATCAACTATGGATTTTTTCTTTCTCTTGGAAATCCCATTTTGTTGTCGTGTTCTTGGGGAAAAAACCTATCTTTTTATACCATGCTCATTGCAGAAGTTAGTGAATTCATTTGATATAAACTCTCCTCCTCTATCTGATCTCAACCATTTCAAATCCTTACCACTTTGTTTTTTTACCATAGCTTTGTACCATTTAAACATCTTGAATACTTCAGATTTATCTTTTAGAAATATAACTGTCATCATTCTAGAGTAATCATCAACAAAGAGAATAAAATATCTATCTCTATAATAAATCTTTGTCCTCATTGGTCCACATAGATCAGTATGGACTAATTCTAGAATATCATCATATGTATGGGTTTTATTCTTGAAAATAGACTTTGTCATCTTACCTTTTTGACAATTTTTGCACATGATGTTGTCGAGCTTTGACATCATCCGTAAGCCTCTTACATTTCTTCTTCTATTTTTTTCATCATGTTGTCAAAATTCACATGACACAATCTTTTCTGCCACAACCATATGTCTTTTTTTCTAGTCATTAAGCAAGTGGTGTTAGTATCATTCAGATAGAATAAGTTGCCTTTTGTCTATTCACCGGTACCAATCAATCATCCTGATTCATTGAAGATTTTTGCCTTCTTATTCTCAAATGCTACTTTGTGAATTGAATTATTCAACTGAGAAACACTCAACAGATTATAATTCAATCATTTTACCCAATTATCATTTTCACATTTAATCAGGTTATTCAATATTATAGTTCCTTTACCTTCAACTAGACAAGGTGTATCATTACCCATTCTTACTGTACCACCATTATAATACTCAAAAGTGTTAAACTTTCCTTTGTCACCAATCATGTGGTGAGTGTAGCCACTATTTATAATCTAGATGTCATTCTTGCTAATCTTAGATATGAGTACAGTTTCTACATACCTTTCATCTTCATCTGAATCATCTTTCACAGCCACAAACACCATCTTGATGTCTTCATCATGTTCGGTGTCAGTATCTTCATCTTTGCAAGTACCTAGGTAGCTGGTTTTCTTTCCTTTGTCCTTGTAGTCTTGGGTATCTCTTCTTTCTAATTGTTGGTAACTTCTGTAATCCTTGTTATTACCTCTGTTAGATTTCTTCTCAAAAGATCTGTCATTAACTCTGTCATATTTTCTTTTGTTACGACATCTTGCAGAAAAATGTCCAATCTCTTTAAAATTAAAGCATACAAGTGATAAGTTGGCTTTGTATTTACCTTTTCCTCTCTGCATTCTTCTAGCCATAAGTGCTTCTAATTCATCTAGATCTTCTTCTTCACTTTCACTTTCACTATCTCTTCTAGATGTTTGTCTATCATTTGATTTGCTTATTCTCATAGAAGATTTAAATGCAAACTCTAAGTTTGGTAAGACACTATTATCAGAGTTATTCATCTCAAATGAAATCAGTCTACCAATTAAACTATCAAGAGTGATCGTATTGTTTGATACTGCTCGCATTTCTTGAATTGTAGAAACTCTAATAGCATATATAGGTGTGTGCTAAAAATGTGTCACACTTCTATGAGTCATTATATTCAAGATCACTCAATAATGAGGTCTTAAATGGTGACTCATAGCTCTCTATTCATGGAGTGAAAAGGTGTGTGATGGAGGCCCTTAGATTGACCTAGTTTGTGCCCCTGCAAGTACACCATAAAATGAGAGATTCTATATGATAATGCATGATTTTGTCTGTATGATAATGAAATTAATCTATATGATAACAATGCATGATTATTCTATGAAAAGAAATACGAATGCAAAATTAATCTATGAAAGAAAATATGAGTTTAATTTAAAATGCAAATGCAAAATTAATCTAAATGAATTGCCATGAATGCATGAGAGAAGAAGACAAGAAGAGAGAAGTTGCAATATCCAACCTCAAGTGCTCAAATTATCTTCCAAAATTTCTCTCCAATCCTGTAGCATAACAATAAACTAAAGAATGTGTGTGTTTATTTATTATCATAATTATGCAAATGAGAAGGAGAGGCTTCCTTATAAAGAGCAATGGACGGTGGAGATTAAGAGGTAAAAAAAGAAAAATAAAGCAATGGTGGAGATTAAATCTTGGTTGATCCATGTGCTTTAAATCTTCAAAAGGAAAGATCGAAGGGCTATGATTAAGATGGAAAAAAATCCCACCACTTAGAAAGATGTAGAGAAAAAAGGATTTTTATTTATTTTTTATTTGATTTATTTCCTTTTTTATCAAAAAGAGAGTTTTAAGTGGGGATTTTATTTATTTAAAAGAGGAACTTTCTTTTAATTAAATAAGATAATATCATTTAATTAAAAGAGGGATATTAATTAAATAAGATAAAATCATTTAATTAAAAGGGGATATTTTAATTAAATAAGATTATTTTATTTAAGAGATATTTTCTTTTATTTAAAGAAGATTATTTCATTTAATAAAAAGATATATTTTCTTTTAATTAAATAATATTATTGAAAAAAATTTCAAACCTTAGGAAATATTGAAATAATTAAATTAATTACGATTTGATCAAGGAAATTGATTTGAATTGAAAATGGTGCAAAGCATTGATTCAAAAATTTGATAAATTGATAAAATGATAAATGGGGCCCATAGTCTAGGTGACCATTTTAAGGTGCATACATTTGCCCCTCTTTGAGTAATGTGTGATCATTCTGGGAACACATGTAGTCAAAGAATGCAGTTGAAGTTGAGATCAATTTGGGATCACAAAACAACACAGACATCAACACTGTTGTAAATAAGTAATTGACATTAGAACAAAGATAAGATGATTGAAAAAGAGACAAGGTCAACACCATTTTAAATAAGTAATTGACATGTCTGAGATAAGAATCTCAAGCAAGGTTGATATGATTGATAAAGATGAATCAAGGATTGAAGTTTGATAGGTAATGCCCCCTCGTGATCGAAATCAAAATCAGATAGAGGAGAAATAATAAATTGATAAATTTGATCAAATCAAACTAAAGATAAGGTTCTTGATGTAATATAAAAGATATAAGGATCACAAAACCAAGGTAGATCATCAAGCATGAAAGTTTATACCCCAAAGGTTGAATTATAAGAAAAGAAGTGGGGTGAAAGTGAATGGAAGATAGAAGTTTGGAAGAGGTGGAAAGAAATGGACAGAAGAAAGAGAATTTGCCTTAGGAAAGAGAATGCCACAAAATCAATCAACTGTTTAAGATTGAAAATTTTGATTGAGATCATGAAAGAAGATAAGGAAATGAAGATGAGAACGTGATCACAGTTGATTGAAAGTCCACAAGAAAGATGAAGGAAACCCTCTTAAACTTATAATGCAGCCTAAAAATACAAACTAACATGAGGTCCAACAATGAAAGCTACATGAAAATACAAAGGTGTACTTGCAATAGAGCAACTATAACATAGGAATTTGTGCTCATCATTCATTAGAGAATGTTAAGGAACTTATTTTCATCATTGGGCCATCATTAACGGACATCAGAAAATCACACTTTCATCACTAGTCACAAGCGCAACTATGAAGATATGAATGTTATTTATATCAGATTGGAATGTGGAAATATTCTAACATAAGCATCAAAGACATAAAGGTCAAGATGACTTCAATGTTATCTTACCCAATTTAACATAGCAAAACCATGCTCACATCAAGGCATAGAGGCCAAGATGAGCAGAAGAATGGTTGTGCAAAAATAGTTAAGCATAAAGAAAATAAAAACATGCCCCATGCCCCAAGTCCTCTAGCTATGCATCACGGAGAAACTTATTAGACAAGGGCACTCAACAAAAATCAATAACAGTCAGCACACAAAGAAAAGATCATGACATCACTCAAGCATTAAGTGCTATGTTTAAAAATTTAAGTGTATTAACTGCTACTGAGTTCTGAGGATAAGGATCGAATGCTTGCAAGAAGGCCAGACCACATGACAAAAATGGGTAAGACCAAACTGATAAGTGCTGAAAAACACTCGATGTCAGGGATTGTATTGAAAAATACAGTTTGGGTGGTGTTGAAAAATATCATTTGGGAAGTGTCCTAAAGACTAACACATCCAAGAGACCAAAGCTAACACAGTTATGCCCCCTAGACAAAGACAAAGACCAATTCCAGACTTAGGCAACAAGGACAAGGCATGATGGAGAAAGGCTATGTGTCGAGAACACACACTAAGAAACAGGGGTGCAAAGACCTCAAGTAGCGCCCATTTCAAGGTTTTCACCACTTGGATTTTATTACAATTTTTTCATTTTTTTCTTCATTTTTTTAGGACTTTTGATTAAAAAAAATGAATTTTTGCTACCAAGGCGCCCATTTCCAGGTTTTCACCAAGGCATTTTTTCTATTTTTTTTTAATTTTTTTAATTTTTAATTTTTTTATATTTTTGGAATATATAATTATTTTGAGATACATCAAAGCACCTATTGCTAGGTTTTCACTAAGATGATCATTTTTCAGGACATTTTCCAATTTTTAGAATTTTTGACAATATATCATTTTTTTGGATTTTTTTAGGGTCAATAATTATGTACAAAGGATGCCCCTAGACAGAATGGGAATCATGGATAGAACTTCTTTAGGTGCAAGACATTGATAGGATCAAGGAGTTTCTCTCCCTCTACTTTAGAAAGTAAATAAGCACCTCTCCCAAAAGCTGTTGTAATGATGTAAGGTCCAAGCCAATTAGGTTGAAATTTTCCCTTTTGATCTCTATGTTGTTGATTCTTTGGATTTTCACATAGGACAAGATCTCCAACTTGGAATTCTCTAGGGTGAACCTTTTTTTTAAGGCTTTGGACATGTGCTTTTGATAAACCCTTATATGGTCAAATGATGCTTGACATTTCTCATTTAGAAGTTATAACTCTTAAAGTCTCATGGTGTGGTAGTCTTCATATGTAACTAGACCTTTGAAGGAAACTCTAAGTGAAGGAATCTCAACCTCCAAAGATAACACTACTTCAACACCATATGCAAGGGAAAAAGGAGTAGCCCCAATAGGAGTACAAATACTCATTCTATAGGCCCACAAAACTGGATTTATCTGTAAGTGCCAATCTCTATCATTCTTACAAATTGTTCTATGCAAGATTTTAAGAATGGTTTTGTTTGATGCCTCTGCTTGACCAATTCCTTACGGGAAGTAAATGGAGGACCAATGTTGTTTAATCTTGACTTTCTTGCAAAGTTGTTTAAGGTCCTTATTTTTGAACTGGCCTCCATTGTCAATGATAATCTCAGAAGGCACTTCATATTGACAGATGATATGGTTAAGAATGAATAGAGAGATAGTCTTGCCCGAGGCAATAGAAAGTGGGACAGCTTCTACCCATTTAGTGAAGTAATCAGTAGTAGTGATAATAAACTTGTGTCCACCTAATGAGTTGGGATGAATCTACCCAACAAGGTCAAAGGCCCAGCGTTGAAATGGCCAATGAGATATAGAAGGAATGAGCTCCCTTCCTAGAGCATGTATCAGGTTACCATGTTTTTGACACTTTTCAGATGACTTTGCAAAAGCTACTACATCAATCTGCATCATAGGCCAATAGTACCTAGCCCTAAGAAACCTTCAGGTCATGGCAAGACCATTGGAATGTCCCCCTTAGATGCCCTCATGGATGTCAACTAACACTTGGTCAGATTCTTCATTTTCTAAGCATCTAAGAAGTTTTCCATCTAGACCCCTCCTATACAAATCACCAGAGATAAGGGAATGATGAGAGGCATTTTGGGTAAGGTTTCTGCATTTAGATCGGTTAAAGGTTTAAGGAATAATGCTATCACAAAGGTATGAGTAAATGGCACCATAACGGGATGACTCATGACCAACAAGGGTACAAATGACATGGATTTCTTAAGATTCATATATAGGGTGATGTAGCTCTTCCACCAGGAATTCAAATCTTGATTCATGTTTCTCTAACTGAAGGAGTGAAGCAAGTGTAGCCATAGCATCAACTGCTTTGTTTTTTGCTCTAGGGATTTGCTAAAACATGACAAATGTGAAGTAGGGTTTCAAGTAATCAACCATTTCCTTGTAAGGTACCATTTTCTCATGTTTTGTTTGATATTCACCATTTATTTGGTTGATTATCAGCTATGAATCCCCATAGATGTGTAACTCTATGATTCTCCATTCTATGGCCATCTTAAATCCATTTGTTAAAGCTTCATACTCAGCAATGTTGTTTGTACATGGGAACAATAATTTATAAGACTTAGGGATCGTGTACCCATGAGGAGAAACAAACAACACACCAGCTCCTAAACCATTTTTCATAAAGGATCCATCAAAGAACATCTTCCATGTTCTTTCAATCATATACATGAGGTTCTCATCTCATAATTCAACTTGAATAACTGCATTATCTTGTAATGGGAAATCAGCCAATTGATCTGCTATGGCTTTTTCTTTGATTGCTTTATGCTCAATGTACTTTATGTCAAACTTTGAAAGGATCATCATCCATTTAGCAAGTCTACCTATGAGGATGGCCTTACCTAGAAAATATTTGAGTGGATCTATTTTTTCTATGAGGTGTATAGTGTGCGCAAGCATGTAATGTCGCAACTTTTGGGTAGAAAACACAACTGCAAGGCAAGCTTTCTCAATGTTGGTGTAGTTAACCTCATATGAAATAAGAGTGCATCTAATATAGTATATTGCTCTTTATTTCCCATTTTCATCAAGTTGGGCTAGTAATGCCCTGAAGGAAGATTCTTTCACTAAAATATATAGAATAAGTGGCTTCCCTGGGATAGGAGGCATTAAAATAGGAGGATTTGCCAAGTATTTCTTGATTTGATCTTTACTCTTTTGACAATCCTCATTCCTAACACATTTGACTCCTTTGTGTAAGTTCTTGTTGAAGGGTTGAGCTCTATCCGTCAATTATGAAATAAATCTCCTTATCGATTGAAGATGTCCTTGAAGACTCCTCATTTAACTAATCTTTCTAGGAGGTGGCATATCTATGATTGCTTGGACTTCTTCAGGGTCTACCTCTATTCCTTTTGCTAAAATGATGAAGCCAAGTAGTTTTCCATAGGTGACTCCAAATGCACACTTTTTAGGATTTGACCTTAGTTGAAATTGTTCCATGTGATCTAGAATGACTTCTAAATCATCTAAGTGTGTATCTCTTTGTTTAGAATTTGCTACCTAAATCTAAATTTGTCCTAACAAGAAAATAATCATCCACTAAAGTAACACATGGGTTCAAATCCTCTAATCCTACACATGACTCATTGGCTACCTTGGGTTGAGTACTATAAGTGTGAAAAACATCAATATCTCTATCAATTTTGGAAGACTCTAAGAAAGAGTCCCATTCATACTCATGTGAACTTGTATCTGAACTATGACTAGGATGCTTACACCATGAAAGTTTGGTACATCTTGATGTGGAAGGTCCAGTGTCACCTTCTCTTTCCATTAAATGAACAAGATTCTTTCCTTGATGTTCTCTAAAAGGATCTTCTATATCTAATTCATATTGTTCTAAAGTTGTGACTGATGAATGGGTGATTGGAATATATGAATCTCCCCAAAGGAGATGAGTGGAAGGGATCCAATCTTCATGCATATCTTGCTGATTTGTCAAATTATGTACATACTCTAGTTCATCATCACTATCCAACTTTTCAAAGAGAGGATTAGTGCACTTGTTGTAATTCTCAAATCCTAGGCCAACTGGCTTCTTAGACTTGTGTCCAAAAAGAGCATGATCAAGCAGTTTGGATCTAGCATCCAGATTCTGATTAAGAGGGCCATATCTGGGATAGCCCATTTGTCTGAAAAAAGTATACCCTCTTCCATAAGTATTAGGAGAGGGAGAGAAGTTCTCATTGTGCATATATTTTCCTTCTCTATAGATCCAGTCTCTAACAAATGTCTCTTCTTTCTCATCTTGAATAGGCACTGAAGACTCTACAAACATGCCAAATAAAGTCATAGATGAAAAGGAAGGTCTCTTTTCTTGTGAAGGTTTACCATAAGACCTAGGCGAAACTGGTAATGTTGTGAGGGAGTTGAGTTGATACCCTCCCATGCCAAGGTCTATCTATTTAAGCTTGTCATTGCATTTAGCTAAGGTAGCATCAAAATATTCTGCTTCTCTATTGAGGAGAACATGAGCCCCTGCTGAAATTGAATTAACAGATAAAGTGTTATCCCCATGTATACAAATATCTATTCCATTATAGGGGAAATTTATACATTGATGGTAAGTAGATGACACTGCTTTCATATCATGAATGCATGGTCTACCAAGTAAGATATTGTATGCAAGAGGACCAACATCAACTACATGGAACAAAATATCTTTTTCAACAGGGCCAATCCTAGCAGGAAGGATGGCCAATCCTTTGGAACTTCTTTCTACCTCATCATAGGCTTTGATAGTGATCTTCTTTCTAGTATCTATGACTTCTTGTGAATAACCTAACTTCTTAAAAAGACTCAAAGAACAAATATTAAGCCCAGCACCCCCATCTATCAACATGCACCTGACATGAGTTCTGTGGATCATGACCTCAATATGAAGGGCGAGATTGTGTGAGTGACTCAAAGATTTAACATCATCCTCTGAAAAGGTAAGGTAATGAGGGCTAGAAATATGGTTAACCATGTTCTAGAATTGATCAACGTATAAGTCATTGGGGATGTTCATCATACGCAAAGCATCATCAAGGACTTGCTTATGTCTCGGGGACAACTCTAAGAGCTCAAAGATGGAAATCTGAGCTGGGGTTCTTTGTAACTGATCAACAAGGTTGTAACTTGACTTAGGATCAATTGTCAGTTTTAAGGTGACATTCTTGGATGCCACTTTCTTTGGTTTACCTGGTTGACTTGAATTGGGTCCTCTAATGACAACGGGACCTTGACTTCATGTGATAGCATTAAGAGTTTGGGATGACATTATAGAGTTAGGACCCCTTAGCACCACAACAGGTTCTTCATCAAAGATAGGAGGAGAGTCCATGCCTAGATCATAACCATAGGGATCTCTACCCCTCATCATGTTGACATTTTCTTCCACAACTCGAAGAATGTTGATAGTATTCTCCACACCTGTGTAAGTATAATTGACCTCAGCCTTTCCATTCTTAGGTTTAGAGGTTTCCCCCTTATCATACTTAGGCAATGGTTCTTTGAATGCCTTAAGATAGACATTGGTTTTCAATCCATCTATCTTAAGCTTTCCATTGTCAATGAGATCTTGAATAAGATGCTTGAGTTTGTAGCAATTTTCAATATCATGTCCAATGCCATTGTGAAACTCGCAAAAATCTTTCTCATCCCACCAATGTGGCTTAACATTAGGTATATAATGCTTCATAGGATCTTGAGGATGTGCAAGGTTGTTAGCAATAAGTGTTTTCAACATATCCTCATAGGAATCACCAAGTCTTGCAAATTGACATCTCTCTTTCTTAGGTCTATCTTGGTATCTTGGCTTGTTCTCTTGTTGATTAGATGCATTGAGTTCCATGTCTTGAACAACACTAGACAAGTGGAGAACCGCCTGATCTTTGGGTTGAGAGGATTCCACAACCCCATCATTAACCACTTGTTTGTTCCTATTCCAATGTGAGTTCTTTCCTTTATCCTTGGTAGGGTTGTTATTTTGACCATTGTTGTTGTTGTTTCCATGTTTGGTCAAAAATCCTTGTTCTTTTCAAACATCTTCAATCCTACATGCGGTTTCAACCATGGTGTCAAAGGAATCAAAAACCATCTTCCTAAATTCATACCACATTTTGGGAACCAAGTTGCTAACAAGGATATCAATCTTTTAATTTTTAGGAATGGTTCTAGAGTAGCAAGAACATTTTTGTCTCCACCTTTGCAAGAAATTAACAAAGGATTCCCCTTGATTTTGCTTTAAATTACGTAAGTCCAACATCATGATTGATCTTGAAATATTGTATGCAAAGTGTAGAACAAATCTGTGAACAAGCTCTTTGAAAGTCTTAACAGGGGGAGTTATGTTGGTGAACCATTCCATCACTTGACCCTTAAGACTCCTTGGGAACAATCTCATGAGGTATGAGTCATCTTGATGGAA
>MU225096.1:442789-469802 GCA_018584345.1 Thuja plicata
CCTTCATTCAACAATTTCAAAATAACATTGGACCACAGGTGTCTTTGTCTGATTTAATGCATTGTAAACAAAATGTTAAGGAAAAATTGACTGATTTTATTGGTAGATTTAAGCATTTGTATGCTCATATTTCTTATCCTATTCCTAATATTGATATTCAACATATGTTTATTGCAAATTTACAAAAATATATTAGGGATAAGATTATGCTTACTGAATTTACCTCCTTTAAACAATTATGTGCAGCACTTCACCATTATCAATTACAAGTGAGTCAGTTTGAGAGAAACACTCCAGTGGATCTTGTTCTAGTTGATAAGGGTGACAATGCTCCTAATCCTCATAAGTTTCAGAAACCTAACAATTATGTCAAGATTAATAAACAGATGAATGTCGTTGTTGATCAAGTTGTAGCTACATCCAATAGTGCTTCTGCATCCATTGCTTTCTATATGAATCGTACGTTTACTCCTCTCTCTGAAACTTTGCATTCTATAATGAGTAGGTTGTTAAGTGCTAGTATGATTACCTTACCTCCTATTCAACCTCTTCTTCCTACCACGATAGCTTCAAAATCATTTGATTCTACCACTTTTTTCCAATACCATCACCAGAATGGCCATGACACTGAAAAATGTTACTATTTAAAGCATAAGATTCAAGACTTGACTGATTCTAAAGATTTATCTGTTGATAATTTTTATGGTAATGGGAACAAATCTGTTTCTCCTCCTAATCAAAACCTCCAAATTTATACTAATCCTTTACCTACACATTATACTAATACTATAGTTCAACCATCTTTTGTAGACATTGTTTATGATTCAAAGATGGATGCTCTTAATAACATTGTTAACCATGTGGAGAGTGTTGTGCCATCTCAAATTATTGTTCAAGATCCTTCACCTCCACTTCAACTTCCAATTCCAACTAAAACTCAAAAACAAACTAAGGATAAGAGACCTAGGGATCTTTTGATTACCTTTGATGATTCCAAAATGATCAAGGCTCCCGATGGTCCCTTTTATATCTATGCTAGGATTGCTAAGATACCCACTCGAGGTTGTCTAGTTGATTCCACATCTTTAGTCAATGTTATTACTGAGGAAAATCTTTTCATGAAAGGATTACAACATGAATTTTATGACTCATCTGATGCATGGATCCAAACTTGTAATGGATTTCTTTATCCTTCACTTGGTTCTATTACCTTACCTGTTGAACTTTGTGGTAAAGTTGTAGATACTACCTTCATCATTATTCCTATTTCTGATCAATTCCAAATCAAATTTGGTTTACCTTGGATAACTGCTATGCATGCTATCACTTCTCCCATTCATAAATGTATTAAGTTCATTCATAATGGAGAAGTCAAAATGATTAATCATAGTTTGTTTCAACCTTCTAGGCGTAGAGATTGTGCTACTCTTGATTTTCTTTGGCCTTCATTACCTAACTCATGTCTGCCTCATCCTAATCATCTATTTCACTCCTATCAAGTTTACAAAAATTGCAAAATTGCTTAGTTAAGTATGCCTCAGATTGATTCCAATCGTGGTCTTTTACCCACTCCTGCAATACCTTCTATATCCATTACTGCTAATAAAATTGATCACACTTCTACTCTTCCATTACAACCTATTGAAACTCCTCCTATAGAACCTGTCAAGGAACCTGTTGTCATTCCTCCTAGTTCTCAGCATGTGACAAACAAAGTTAAACATAACAAATCTTCCAATGAACGTCGTAAGAAGCGTAGAGATAATTCTAGAGCCTGTGCTTCTATGATGCGAAACTCTTTACCTACCTTCGATCAGCCTATGCCTGATGCTATTATTCATAATGGTAAGAAAAATGAGTATGACGATCCTATTTACATCTTGGATCCTATTTCAATCAATCTTGTTGAGGAGGACACTCTCAATGATCCTATTGATCTTAGTGATGAATATGAGACCATTGATCTTGATAATTATTTACCTCATATGCTTTCAACTCAATTAACAATTACACCTAGTAATGAGCATTGTGATTCTCAAGAGGATCCTTGTTTAGAACTGGCTATCATTCCTACTATATTGGATATAGTCCCTCTTGTGAGTTTCCCACCTACCCTAAATAACATAAACCAAGATGGGGAGGGTTGACAACATGCTTGATTGGCTCATCCTTTATGGTAGCGCTTTGTGTGTTCGTGTGTTGTAAATTGTTTTCCCCGTAATGTGCTTCTATATGTTTGTTAGATTCCCTTATACGATCTTTGTTACACTGTTGGTGTAAGGTGATAAAGGAATCAAAACTGTTGTTCAATTCCTCTATATGTATCTCCATTCTTCTATATGTTGTTTTATGTTATATTGTACCCATGCTATTGTTTGTAACTATTTTACTTGTACAATTTACTTGGATCTGTGACATGGTAGCACTGATTCTTTTTGGCCTCTAGGTTGTGGTCTGAAAAGATTCCTCTTCATAATTCTTAAGTTTCTTTCCTCCTTTGTGATTGTAGTTCTACTTTCTTTGGGGAATGATGTCAATTCATTTTCAATAATATCATATTTCTATGTACATGTTATCATATGATCATACTGACCCCACATTAGGTAGATCCCTCTTGTGTTCTTATGTATGTTTATGTTTTATTTCCCTTTATTTGACTCTCTCTAGGGGCATTTCACAGTGGAAATATAATCCATAGAGTTGCTTATGTTTCCATTAAAACCATTGCTCATGTTAAAGTGTTAGCAATGACTTTAACATGGGGGCATACACTCTACTCACTTGTTGCACACACATGCACATTCAAGATAGTTTTCAAATATTTAACATTTTTCCCTTTATGGATTAAAAGAAGCTAATCCTTAAAGCATGGTCATTTTACTTTTTTAGGATCTCTCGATCCCTCCAGTTTAAATTTGCAATAGATCTCTTTATCTCTCTAGTTTTCAATTTACAATGTTTTTATCCCTTTAATAATGGATCTCTCTAATGGGTTGACTAGTGAGTAGCCACATTCACTAGGTAGTTCAACTCCATCTTTCCAGTTACGCTTTTGTGTGGTTCACAATGGGACATAAGTTCTCATTGGGCGAGATAATCACACCCCTTCTCTCTTTCCTAAACAAAGTGATGTCTCTCTTATCATAATCTTAGGGTTGATAAAGACTTAAGTCCCTTGGGAGCTTGAGGTTTTCTTTATCCTTTTTGATTCCAATAAGATTTTCTTTTCTGTATATTCTCCTTTACCAAGAGTTTGTGTTGAACTCATACTCTTGCTAAAGTGGGGGCTAAATGTATAGTCAGAAAATGGAAGCACTTCCATTTTTAGATTTGTTTAGCCTTTTGAGTGAGTGGTTTGGGGTCATGAAAAGCACCTTGACCAGGTTCCTGATCTTGACATGACTTCCCCCCTAATCTTCCTTTCTGTCCACCATTTTCTGACCTAATTTCTACATTCTGGGATGCAGACCTGTCTTTCTAGGATTCAAGGATAGGGTCGACCTTGGCCCTAACCTAGGATAGGGTCGACCTTGGCTTTTCCCTAGGAAAGGATAGACCTCAACCCTGTCCCAAGGTCTAAATCCTGAGAACTTTTGGTTTCCAGGATGTCGATCCTCACAAAACATTTCCTCCCACTTCCGGGTCTGTTGTTTCAGGTTCCAAAGCATGAATTCCTAAATTGTATTTAATATAGGTCCTCTCCTAGGATTAAACACTTTAATGGTTATTTAATTATCCTATGTAGGCCACCTTAGAAGATTGTGCCCTAGTTTCATATAAAAAGGAAGTTTTCTCTTCTCATTTTCTCTAAGTCCTCTATTGAAGCCTAAGCATCATTAAGCAATTGAGAAGGATTTTCAAGTGCAATTCAAGCAAGCTAAGGAGAAATATTTCAAGAAAGCATCCATCCATTCTCAATCATTCAAGAATCTATTTTCATGAAGGAGATCCATTGGAGGCCATTGAAGGATTCAAGCTACAAGGTGCCCTTTTGGTGATCTCTCCATCCATCTTCTTCCAAACCCTTTTCAAGATCAAGAACCCATCCAAGAATTGGTGTTGGAGATCTATAAGAAAGAGATTGAATACATCCAACCATTCTACATTCCATACTTAGAAGCATACTTGTGGATACACGAATTCGAATCCACCACAAGGACTTTACAAGCAATGTGAATTTGAGTTTTTACTTTGTTATCCTTATGCAATTTCAATTATACATTAAGGTTAATTCCAAAATTGGGGTTTGACTAAGGAAAACCCCTCCCCCACAACAAACAAACCTTTCTTTTTGTAGGTACAGGATTGGGATTGCAGATCTGAGACCAGATCTGGATACCCTTTTCAGTCTTCTTTCGGATAGCGTGAACAGGGACACTTTCAGATTAATGTAGGATAGGGTTGGCATTTGTGGTATAAGGTTGACCTTTTTCATAAGATGACATCATAATAGAAAAATATTTATGGGTTTTGTTCATCTTTGCATTCTGGTTCAGGATCAACTGTTAGATTTTCCAGAAAAAGTTTAGAGATCTCAGAAAATAGCAATCTTTGATCTGCAATTTTGTAAGTTAGTTCTTCCTCCTATCCTTTTCAATTACTATCACTAAGAATATTTACTTAATCAATTTATATAATTTAAGATCCCCTTTCTTTTTCTCTTTCCAAATAGTGGATTCACTTGTGCATTAACCCTTCTACTTGGGTTGATCAAATTGGATCTCCTATTTTTTTATTTGAGGGTGAAAGAAAGGAACATCTTATCTTCCCCTAATTACAATTACAATATACAATCAATATCAAACTCAATTAAGTGTAAGATGTGAAATAGGGTTAAGGAATTCAATACATTTTAACAATTTATCAATTAATTAAACCCCCCTCCAATCTTTACATTTTATCCTTAACAACCCCATTACACTATATTACAAGTCCAAACTCCAAATGAAGAAAGTAGTTTCATGCAACATACTTAATAAAATAGGTGAGAACGCCTATGAGATCTCTCTTCCTCCAACATTGCAAATCTCCCCAATATTTAATGTAGCAGACCTCACACCATACAGAGCTATAGCATATTCCATGAATGAGCAGGGTGAGGACACAAACATCCAAGATGAAGACTATGTCACAAATCTTCCCCAAAACAAACTAGTGGAGTTAGAAGAAATTTTTGATACAAAGCTATTAAGGCAGACCAGAATTAAGAAGTACATGCAATACTTATTCAAATGGAAGGGACTCCCCACCATAGATGCTACATGGCTGACCGAAGACCAAATCAAACACCATGGGACTTCAGTGGACGAATTACCCTCAAGTAGGGAGTTGAGTTTTAAAACTCAAGGGGAGTATCGTGCAAGAGCACCTAATCTAGAATCAAAAAACAATACTCTAAAGAATTCCTAGGCACATCTAGTTAGCTTAGATATCTTAGTCAGGCACCTAGACCAAGTTGTGAGGCCTAGTTCCAGGATTGGCACAACTATAAGCCCCTAGATAACTATGGTCAAGAGTGGTCAATGGGCCTAGGATCATAGAATTTTAATCATTTTCATTTTTTTAATGTTTTAGATCCATGTTGGATCACTAGATTAGGCTTAGACCAAGTTTGCTCTACTAGAGAGAAAAAGTTGCAAAAATGTTGTCAAAGTTGCTTAGCAACTTTGACAACTTCTGGCGAAAATTTGTAATCAAAGCCCCCAACAGTCAGATAGTTTTAAATTTGGTTGTAACCAATGGGGGAAGCCTTCAAATAGCCCTTTCAGGCGGGTGGAAGGTAAGATATGTAACTTGGAATTTTGAATCAATAAAACAAACTGATTTTCTGCAGATTCTCAAAGACACTGATCTTGTATGGATAGGTATAGACCAGTGCACATGCAACTCTAAGACCAAAAAGGTTTTCATCCAATATTCTTTCATATGCAATTGGTTTCAAGTTTTGATTCATCCTAGCTTGGGAGATATTAGTGTTTCTTGCGGGCTTGCCTGGATTATAGGCTTTCAAATAGGATTCTGAGAGGGTTTGATATTTGGACCCTATTCCACCATGGGAATCTGATGCCCCTTGGTGGAATTCAACCTTTGGAAATTTACTTTCAAATTATGCAGGTTAGAGGTGGAGTTCTGCAGGGAGTTGGTTTTCCACTTTGCATCAACAATGCAATAAGTATAGTGACCTGGTTAAGGGTTGGACCCTGTTAGGAGTCTTTTACAAGTAACCCTGTTAGGGGTGGTGGACTCACTGTCCAAAATCTCACTACTTGATGGTGAAGGCTAAAACCTTCTGAATAATAGATATGAACTATATCTGATGATGAACCATAGAGTAGACCTACTATCTTGATCAGTTCTAGTGTATTGCAATCTTTCACTTCTTCTTCACATAGAATCTTGTTGAATGAACCAACTCTGATAATCTGCTCAGTAAATATTTCTTATCTTTTCATATCATTCACACTTATCATGTCACCTTTGAATTTCTATAAGTATCTTCATCATAGTATGAGATCATGGGACCTATAAGACAACTCTTCATAATTACAACCGCGCAAGTATAAATGAAATAGATGCGACGCCTTACTAAGTCAGCCTCACCAACTTAACTCTAACTTTGCAATCTTCTTGTAACATGTTTGGCACCTTTGGATTAATATCATCAACTCATAACTGAACATGAATATACACATGCATATATAGAAGATAGGTGCAACTCAAGAAACATGTGATATATGTCGGCCCTAAACCGTTACACTTCCAGAACTGTAACTGCCAATAACAGAATTACATAACTTTACTGAAACATCATATTTGGGTCTACGTGTATGAACATAACATAATAAACATGTCAACAACATGTATCTATCCACACAAGTCTTCATATCATCATTAGGATAAGTAAATATAGAATTACTACTGTGTAATATACGTTATCATCAATGACAAACATACAATCAATCAACTGCTCAGAATCAAATCTCCAACATCAACCTTTTTGGTACTCCTTGAGATGTACATCAGTATATATAGAATACTATTAAGTCCTTCTTGGTTAAGAGACTTGATGCTCCAATGGTTAAACTAAAACACTATGACCTGTTCCTATTGCGACTTTGAATTGCATATTTTCAGATCTATTTAAGTACATTACCTCTCAGACCAACGTATCAATTCAATCCTTCTGCTCCATACTTTCTTCTATGTGATGCTATGCTCACTGTTCATTGGTGTCTACACAATTCCTTAGCTCTTCCTTCAGCTTGTTTGATCAGCACTACATGAAGTTGTTTTTCATTAGCTTCTATTTAGCATCCTCTTTTTGTTCACTCCCCTTAATCCCATTCATAAATGAATTCATCTTGTCTCTTATATAGACATAATATTCATTGATTCTTGATTCTTTATTCTTTATTCTTGGCATGATAAACAATCCAGCCAATTAGATTTAAAGCATAACTCCTGATTTGTCTCATAGATATCTTCTTGCCAACTATACAAATCATCTTTAAATCAATCACTTATCTCAAGTCAAATAAAACAAAGTAGACAACTAGTTAACTCTATATTTAGCTCTACCAGCTAGATATTTCTTCATTTTTTGAACTCTTAGTTCTGTCGGTCACCACTGCAGTTAGTCATCAGCAAAAACTGACTGATCCATCGGTAAGACTCCAATTATCTTCATGATCTTTGTCTGTCGGGCATCATTGGAATTTTACTCGTCGGGCAACTTTGTATCTTTGGTCGTCGGGCAACCTTCTAAATTTTCTCATCGGGAATTCTGTAGTTTGCTTCATCAGGGAACACTATGCTTTTGATCATCAGGTATCACTGTGATTGTTCTTCTTTTCCTTGTCTGTTGGTGTGCACTATGTTGGTTTTGTTTGTCACTTAGTGAATACTTCACTTTTATGCATTGCTGAAAGCATAACTTTGGTTCCTTTGGTTCTCTAAAGTCATTGGAATTATGTACATGACTATACAGATGATATCAAGTTGACATCAATGACAATACATTCCATTAACTGATTTAAAGACATGCATTATCTTTCAACTTAACATTATCAAACGTTCAATCAGTTACATGTCATGAGTAGTTCAATTTGAAATTGGGTAAAGTAGAAGTGAAGTTTGGGGAAGTCAATGATAAGATAACTAAAAAAGAAAGGAAGGGTAAAGCAATGGAGGATAAGATCCCTAAACTATACCGTGTCATCCAAGAAGGACCCTTTCTCAAATCCCTCAAGGATATTATTGGCAAAGCATTAGAGGTAATACCTCTTTTCAGTGGGAAGATGGATCCTAACTTGTATATAGAGTGGATAGAAGGATCTAAGTACTATTTTGAATGTAAAGGTGTAAGTGAAGCACAAAATGTTAAGGTGGCTAAATCAAGGTGTAGAGTATCTTCCTTAACATGGTGGAAGTTTGTCCAAGTTGAGAGACAAAAGGAAGGAAATAATCTCATCTTCAATTGGAAGGGCATGATTTCCAAGATTAAAGAAACATACATCGCTGATGACTATGAGATTCCACTCCATAGGAAGAGACAAAATTTTAGATAGAATGAAATAGATGTGAGTACATATATGGAGGAATTCCAAAAGTTATGTATGAGATACAATTTGATAGAATATGAAATAATCAAGGTTGCAAGATACTTGAATGGGTTAAAGTGGAGTATCCAAGAAGAAATTAGCTTGCTAAGTCCTAGCACAGTCCACAAGTGATATCAATTGGCAGTGAAGGTGGAAGAGAAAAGAAAAGAAAAAGAAGTATGAAAAAGGAAATAGGAGTAGAGGAAGAGACAACAGAGGCCATAGAGGAAGTTTTGGTGGAAGAAATGCAGAGAAAAGATCCCAAGGGGAATACAAGTTTGTAGAGAAAGTGGGGATTCCCAAAGCATAGGTATCTATAGAGGAAGGGAATCTAGTAGCAACAATAGAGAAAGGTCTAGAGGATCAGGGAGAGGATCATGCTTCTCCACACTGAAATGATACAATTTCTTTCAAGCTAGGCATGCTATCTATAGATTCCCTAAGTAGTCTTCTTTATCCCAAGGAGGGGATAGGAGAATAAAATATGTGCAAGAGGACACTGCAAGTGTTAAATCATCATAGGTGAGTTTAGACTCATAGGTTAGAGAGAACCTCATTATTAGAGGAGATTTAATATAGGAACCTATGAAGGAGGAGCCAAGCCAAAGGAGATCCTTGTTTAGAATAAATTGCAAAATAATGGGTAAAGTATGCAAGGTTGTTATGGATTTAGAATCCACCAATAAAAAAGTATCATAATTGAGGTAGTAAGAAAGTTGAAATTGTAGAGAATCCCTCACAGTAATCGCTATAGGGTTACTTGGTTCAACAAAGGGAAACATACTTTTGTGAATGAGAAAACTTGGGTGAAATTCACCATAGGAGGCTATAAAGACAAGATTTTGTGTGACATCTAGCCAATGGATGCATGTCACCTACTATTAGTTAGGCCATGGAAATATGGTAGGAAAGTAGTCCATCATGGAGAAAAGAATTCATACTCTTTCCAAAAAAGATGGAGTCACCTATAAGATACACACAGTAGGTGAAAGGGATTTCTTGAACACTCTCAAAGAGGGAGTAAGACTTGGGTTTGCAGTGATTGTTAAACCTAAAGAAAGGAATTGAAAGATAAGAGAGTGTATATGCTTATAGAGGTACAAGCTATGTTAAATCAGTTTAAGGACATCATCAGTGATGGAACCCCTACTTCTTGACCATCATAGAGAGAAATAAGTCATCAAATAGACCTCATTCCATGGGATTATTTTCCTAACAAAGATCCTTACAAGATGACTCCTAAGAAGAACAAATAAGTGGCTAACTAATTACAATAAATTCTAGATAGTGGACTGATAAATAAGAGTACTAGCCCATTTGCAATTCCAACAATGTTGTTACCCAAGAAAGGAGGAACATGGAGGTTGTGTACGAACTCCAAATTCATCAATAGGAAAACTATTAGGTATAGGTTCCCCATTCCTAGAATTAAAGACATTATGGATTATTTAGGGGGAGCACAATAATTCACCAAGATAGACCTTAACAACATGGTTATAAAAAAACAATAATCAAGGAGGGAGATGAGTATAAGACAACATTCAAAACCTTTTAAATCCTCTATGAATGGCTTTTCATGCCATTTGGACTCACAAATTATCCTAGCACATTCATGAGACTCGTAAATGAAGTCCTCAAGGATTTTAATGGTAAATTTGTAGTTTATTACTTAGATGATATCTTAATTTTTAGAAAAACTAAAGAGGATCATCTTAAGCATTTAGAAGTTGTACTTAAAATATTGGATGAAGAACAACTAGTGATAAATTCAGAGAAATGTGAGTTTATGAAGTAGGATCTTTTGTATTTGGGCTATGTGGCCTCAAATGGAGATTTGAAGATGGATGCATCAAAGGTTGAAGTAATCTTAAACTGGCCTACTCCCAAGACAACTAGTGAGGTTAGGAGATTTCATGGATTGACTCAATTCTAAAGATAAATTATAAGGAACTTTTGTGCAATTTTTGGTCCTATATTGGATACAATCAAGGGAGATATGAAGGCTAGGTTTCAATGGACAAAGGAAGATGATAAGGGATTTGAAGTTCTGAAACATAAGTCAGGTACACAACCTATACTAGTACTCCCTAGTTTTGACAAACTCTTCACCATAGAGTGTGATGCAAGCAACATTGAAGTTGGGGCAGTTTTGAGCCAAGATAATATACCAATGGCATTTTCCAGTGAAAATCTTAATGGAGCTAAGAAAACATACACATCGTATGACTTAGATTTGTATGCACTTGTTCAAGAACTTAGGAAGTGGAGGAAATATCTATTTCCTAAAGAGTTTGTTTCCTACACTAATACCCAAGAACTAATTTTTCTTAACTACAAAGATAAGTTAAGTCATAGGCGCATAAATAGGTGGAGTAGTTGTAGTCTTATACATTTACGTATAAAGCATAAGAAGGGGCCATTTAAAAAGGTTGATGATTCCTTGAGAAGAAGACTATTAATAGTCCAAGAAGTACAGTTGAGGAGCATAGGAGATGAGAGTTTAAAACACCTCTACAAGGAGGATGAAGACATTGCATATACCTATAAGACATACAAAGATTTCAGTAATCATTTTCACAGTGAGCATGCAGATTACACATTGCAAGAAGGACTCTTGTTTAAGGGTGGATTGTTGTGTGTGACCAGGGGTCAATGAGAGAAAATTTGATGTAGGAAAATTGCAATGGTATATCAAGTGGACATTTTGGGTTGAACAAGACTCTAGAGTTGGTTCAAAGGCTTTATTATTGGCCCAAGATGTATAAGGATATAAGGAGGTATGTTGAGAAGTGCACAATTTTTCAAAGATCCAACGGAACCTCCTCCAATGGTGTTCTTTACCAACCATTTCCAATTCCCAATAGGCCTTGGGAATGTGAAAGTATAGATTTCATAGTTGGTTTTCCCAAAACAAAGACTAGTTTTAATAGTGTATATATGATGTTGTATACAGGTTTGGTATAATGAGTCATTTCATTCCTTACAAAGTGATTAATGATGCTAGTTATATAGATAATTTTTTTCAAAGAATTCATTAGGATGCATGGATTTCCAGTCAATATAGTATTAGATAGGGATATTAAATTTATGGGACATTTTTGGAAAACTTTATGGAAAAGATTGGGTACAAAATATCTTTTGGGTCTTCTTACCATCTCCAAAAATATGGGTAGACAGAGGTGGTCCACAGGACCCTTGGGATCAAATGATTCATCAAGCATAATTTTCTTATAATGACATTGTGCATAGAAAAAAATGAAAGAGACCATTTTAAATTATCTATGGACTGCATCCTAGGGGTGTGTACATGCTGAGAGACCTTAGAGATGTGGGTCAGAGAATTGGAAATGATGAATAATTTTCACAATCTATGAAGTGAATGTTTAAGTGAGAAAAAATTTGGCTGAGAACAACCAAAATATAAAGGACAAAGTTGATGTCAAGAGGGAGGATATTCAGTTTGAAGTGGGAGATTGGGTCATGGTTCATTTTCAAACAAGGATAGACTTAAGAAAGGAGTGTCAAGAAAGCTACAAATGAGAACAAATGGTCCTTGTCAAGTACTAGCTAAGTATGGAAGTAATGCTTATAAGGTGGATTTTCCTAAGGACGTAACATTACCCCATGTCTTTAATATAGTAGACCTAGTATAGTACAAAGGTCCTAGTCCTAAGGGAAGTGAAGAAGTTCCTGGAATTGTAGAGATTGGAAATGATTTGACATTAGCTTTCCCACCTAAGATTATATCTGAGAAGGTGTTAGATTTAAGGATTACAAAGAGGACTACACATGAGAATTACATTGAGTATCTGATCAAGTGGACAAATATGCCTGAAGTGGAAGCTACTTTAGTACTTGAAGGTGACTTCAAGAAGTTAGGAATTGATCTTACACTCCTGTCACCTGATGTGACTTAATAAATTTTTCATTTGGTGGAGAATGGTGTAGGAACACCTATAAGATGATATCAGATTTGGCCACTATTTATATTGTTGATATTCATGTTTTGTCCCTAATGTCAACATATGTTTCTATGGAGAAAACATATTGGTTATGATAACTGACAGAAGTGTACTGACACTGTACAAATTATTCAGAATGATTGAAGACAAGGATATGAAGAAGGATGTGAGATGATTTTATTCCTAAGGTTGAATGACTTGAGGTTACATATTGGTGATGTTATAGGTGATTTAGTGAAGACTAGTTTCTGGACTGTGACAGTAATGCTTGACAAAGGAGGTCTCTATGTTTTGGGTATATCTTACAGGCAAAGATGAATCTGACCATGCACACTTAGGGGATGACAGAGAAAACATTGAGGAATGTTGGATAATGATCAATAGTCATGGACATGTTGGTGACATCAGGTATGGTGTGTATTTCGAGGAGGCCTATTTTGTGGCTGACTTCTGACATGTAGCATGTATTATGGATTGTGAGGGTGGATTGTGGATCTTGGAGCATATCTAATGTATTGTAATTGATGTTTATTTGTTTTAGGTACCTTATGTATCTTAGCAAGGGGTTAAATAATTATTTGTATATTGGAAAGCCTTAAGTGGCTGACTTAGTCAATTATTTGTATATTGGGAAAGCTTAATTAGCTGACCTAATCAGTTACTATAATAGGGTATATATGAGAGATCTTTTCTATTGGAAATATGTGGTAGAGATTGAAAAGAAGAGAAGTGTGAAACCTTCAAGGCTTGTTTGACTGTTGGATGTAGATAAGAGTTTGTGGTAAGAATACATCATTGGAACTGACCAAGCAAAGACAGTTGCTATCAAATAGTTCACTAGATTGTATATTCTCTATATACATTTGTTCTGATTGTAAATCCTTAAGGTTGGCATTAACGTTCATTGGGAAGTTTTCCTAGGCAGTGAGCCCAGTGTTACTATTGACTACTAACAGGGTTTGTCCTTTAATATGGACTATGTACTATAATGTTGTAATAAGCTCCTAACAGGGATAAATCTTTTAACAGGGATACTATACTCTCAATACATCATTTGTGAGTGCTAATTACCACCAAGGTTTTACCTTTTAGAGGGTTTCCTCGACAAAAAGTATTGTGTTATTGTGTTGGAATTTATTGTATTATCATCTGCATTGAATTTTTGGTTTATAAAGTTTAATATTCTGTATTACAACTGATTCACCCCCCCTCTCAGTTGTACTTGTGGACTGTTATTCCTAACACTTGGTATCAGAGAAACTAGTCCTATGAGTGAAAGCTTAATACCTTGAATTGATCCTAAAGATGACTTACTATAGGAAGGATAGTCCAAAATTTGATCCTGAAAACTTTGACAATTGGAAGAACAAGATGAGAACACATTTTCTATATTTCAGAATTAATTGTTGGATGATCACGAAAAAGAAAGAAAAGATAGTGACTGAGGATGAATTGGAGAAGGTTGTTAAAGATGATAAGAAGCTATTTTCATGTAATATGGTTGCAATGGAATCATTCATCAGTGCACTTTCTAAAGGTGAATTCATAGAAGTAAAAGATTGGGATTTTGTACAATAGATTTTGATAAGATTGGAAGCACTATAAATAGGAGATAAGTTTACTAAATAGAAAAAGATACAAAAATGGAAGACAAAGATGGAATCAATGAAGATGAGAGGTGATGAGAAAATTAGGGCATATGCACAAAGAATTATTGAAGTGGTTACTAGCATCAAAAACTCTATAGATACTTACATTGAGGAAGAGGTGATTGTGAAGTTACTCAAATATTTGACACCTATATACAAAACTAAACTACAAGCTATAGAGGAGATTATACCTTTGACACTGAACTTTGCTAGAGAGATGTTGATTGGGAAGAAAAATAATTTTGAGGCCACAAAATTGGGATATTTTTTTATCTAAAGTAGAGTCAACATTCAAGGTGACTATTCATAGAAACAAAAAGACCTTATCTTGAATTGTGGACACCAGTAATGGTGACTTGAGAGAAGATCTTGGAGACTATTCTCATGAATGGGAATAGATACAAGAGGAAGAAAGAAAGCTATATTAAGTGGTAGCCCTAATCACAAGAAGAGAAAAGAGGTAAGGGTAAATTTGAAGGAAAGTTGCCTTTGAAATGTTTTTTGTGTAACAAGATTGGTCATTTTGCATCTCGATGTCCTACAAGGGTTCCAAAGCATAAACCTAAGTTTTACAAATCTAAGTATTCAAAAGACAAAGAATGTTATTATGCTAGCGAAGGTGTATCTGATGAGGATGTAGACTATGATGAAATTGGATTTATTTCTATTAAGGATAATGAACCTATACATGAAGAAAAAGTCTTAGTATCCCGTGTTAAAAAGAAATCTGAATGGGTTATAGATAATGGTTGTTCACATCATATGACTGGAGATAAAAATAAGTTTTTGAATCTTAAAATATATGATGGTGGTGTTGTTAGATTTAGTGAAAATAATCCTAAGCTTATCATTGGAGTTGGATCTATTTCTTTGGATAGAAATACTAATACTGACAATGTACTACTTGTGGATGGACTTAAGCATAATCTATTGAGTGTTGGACAGCTAGTGGATAGAGGTTATCAATTGAAATTCATTGATGGGAAATGTTCTATCAGAAGTAGATCAGGAGACTTGATCACATCTGGTACTAAATCTAGAGGTAATGTATTTGAGTTGAATACATCTGAATCTTCTTTCTTTATTGCGAAGGTTCATGACAGTTGGTTATGACATAGAATATTTTGTCATGTTAACTTTCATAACATTTTGAAGGCATGTATGAAAAATGTTGTAAGAGATATACCTAAGATTGTGAAACCATTTAACACTATGTGTAGAAAGTGTGTTATGGGAAAGAAGACTGGAACAGTTTTAAAAGAAAATCTTATATAGAAAAAGGGAAGTTGGGTCTAGTACACACAGACCTATGTGGTCCTACAAGAACAATATATTATTATGGTGAAAGGTTCAGTGTACTTTTTGTTATTCTATGGATTGCATTCTTTGTGCTTTATGTTATGATGAAGGTTGTATTTCCTGGAGTGAAGTTTGAAGTATTTAATGAATTGTTGGATGATATCATTTTTGGAGGCAATGATAAGATGAGTAAGAAGTTCTCTAAAGAAATGGAAGATGAATTTGGAATATCAATGATTGGTGAGATGAAATTTTTTCTTGGTTTGCAATTTTATCAGAATAAGAATGGTATTTTCATATCTTAGACCAAGTATCTTAAGGAAATGTTAAATAAGTTTAGAATGGAAGATTGTAAGCCTATTGGGACACCATGGTGACTGGACACAAACTGACTAATTATGATGAGACTCAAAGTGTTTTTTAGACAAAGTATAGATCTATGATTGGTGGTCTATAATATCTAACTCACACAAGACCAAATATTTCCAATTTAGTTGGAATTATGACAAGATATCAAGAAGATCTTAAAGAGATACACCTTGCTTTTGTGAAAAGAATTTGAGGATACTTGAAAGGAACAATAGAATATGGATTGTGCTATGAAAGATCAGATGAATTTATTTTGCAGGCTTATATTGATGTTGATTGGGCATGTAATGTGGATGATAGGAAGAGTACAAGTGGTGGAACATTTTTCCTTGTGAAAAGGCTGGTTTCCTGGTTAAGTAAGAAGTAGGACTATATTGCTTAGTCTACTGTTGAATCAGAGTATGTTGTTGCTGCAATAAATTGTACACAAGTTATTTGAATGAAACAAATGCTAAAGTACATTGGAATAATTTTTGAAGAGCTAGTCATTATCCACTATGATAAAAATAGCATAGTGAATATGTCGAAGAATCCTTTAATGCATTCAAAGACTAAACATATTTCTATTAAATATCATTTCTTGAGGGAGAAGGTAGCAGAGAAAGAGATTAGACTGGAGTATATTAGCACAAAGGAACAAATAGCAGATATATTTACAATACCTTTGCCAAAAGATGCTTTTGAATATCTCAAAAGCATGCTTGGGGTGAGAGCCCCTCCCAGTGGTAATTAATTGATGCTGAAATGCATCACACTAGTGGCTTTCAGAGTTATATCATTGTCTAGACTTGATGTATGGATCTACTCCTCAGGGGGAGTGATTGCACGAATACTATGGAGCATATTTGGGTGATTTTGCACCTGGCTGTTAGACATGAAGAATTGAAAAAGATACACCTTATAGAAGATTACAGATGATTTATGGCACCCTTTTCCATTGCTGCAAAAGGGGGAAAGATTCTATGTGAAAATCCCTACTCTTTTGGGGAGATTTTTGTTGAGGATATTAAGAAGATTGTATTGAAAGGAGAAAGTATTTTTTGGGTTGATGGATTTTCCCATATGTTTCCATCAATGCCAAAGGGGGATATTGTTGGATGATATCAGATTTGGGTACTATTTATGTTGTTAATATTCATGTTTTGTCACTAATGTCAACATATGTTTCTGTGGAGAAAACAGACTGGTTATGATAAATCACAGAAGTGTACGGATAGTGTACAGATGATTTAGAACAATTGAAGATAAGGATATGAAGAATGATGTGTGATGACCTTATTCCTAAGGTTTCTTGACTTGAGGTTACATATTGGTGATGTTATAGAAAACTTAGTGAAGATTGGTTTCTAGACTGTGATAGTAATGCTTGACAGAGCAGGTCTCTATCTTTTGGGTATATCTTAGAGGCAAAGATGATTCTGGGCATGCACAATTAGGGGATGACAAAGGACATATTAAGGAATCTTGGATAATGATTGATAGTCATGGACATGTTGGTGACGTCAGTTGTGGCATGTATTCTAGAGGAGACCTATTTTCTGGCCGACTTCAGAGAGGTAGTGTGTATTATCAATTGTGGGCATGGATTATGCATCTTTGAGTATATCTGATATATTGTAATTGATGTTTACTTGGTTTAGGTACCTTTTGTATCTTATAAAATGGTTAAATAATTATTTGTATAGTGGAAAGCCTTAAGTGGTCGACCTATTCAATTATTTGTATATTGGGAAAGCTTAATTGGCTGACCTAATCAAGTATTGTAGTAGGGTATATATGAGAGAACTCTTATTTTTGAAAGATGTGGTAATGATTGAAAAGGTAGAGAAGTGTGAAAGATTCAAGGCTTTTTTGATTGCTAAATGTAGAGAAGAGTTTGTGATAAGAATACTTTATTAGAACTGACCAAGAAAAGATTGTTTCTATCAGACAGCTCACTGGATTGTATATTCTCTATATACATTTATTCGGATTGTAAATCCTTGAGGGTGGCATTAACCTTCTTTGGGAAGTGTTCCTAGACAGTGAGCTCACTGTTACTCTTGACTCCTAACAAGGTCTGTCCTTTAACAGGGACTATGTACTGTAATGTTGTAATAAGCTCCTAACATGGCTAACCCTTTTAACATGGATACTATACTCTCAATACATCATTTGTGGGTGCTAACTCCCACCGGGGTTTTACCTTTAACAAGGTTTCCTTGAAAACAAGTATTGTGTTATTGTGTTGGCATTTATTGTGTTATCATATGCATTGAAGTTTTGGTTTATATATTTTAATGTTTAATATTTTGTATTACAACTGATTCACCCCCTCTTAGTTCTACTTGTGGATTGTTAGGTGTGATCAACCCTCAAGTTTTGGTTTGTAATACAATTCCAAAGGTTGTGTTTATAAATAAGGATGTTTTAAGAGTTTTTAGGTGTATTTTGAAATGATGTGTTTTGTTGTGACAAATGTGTCAAAGGAACCCAAGCAATGCATTGTAAGCCAAATATGGCATAATGTGAAGAATGACACCAATAGTGCACAATAAACCTTATTTTGGTTTTAAGTATGTCTAGGTGTGTTTAGGAACCCATCAAATAGGTCTATGTATTGAAATGTAAAATGATGTAAAAGTTGTAAAAAGTTGCTTGAGCAACTTTGCAACTTTTCAATGTTGCATGACAACATTTTGGCAAAATGATGCACTTTTCCCTTAGGTAGATATGGGTTGGAATATTTTTTTTAAACATGGTAGGAGGACATATTTAATGTCTCCTCGGTCATTGTATAAGGGTTGGCATAAGCTTGACACGATTTCAAATAACAAACACTTGACAGTTTTTGTGAATTAACTGTATTTTCTTGAAATTGGTTTGCATTTGATTCCAATGGATTGAATGAGAAAATATTTCCTTGTGGATAGTTAAGATTTTTTTTTTTGTGTGCACTAGTTTTGAGCTCTATGTTTCAATTTTTTCATGTAAATAATTTATGTCTCTGGTTCTGAGTCTCTGGACTAGACAGAGTGTACATAGGCAAAATGGCTTCATCTTGAGTTCCCACTAAGGAAATCACTCATCCCTTGGGGGAATGAAAATGGATTCTTTTTACAGTAGCCTTCTTTTTTTAAGGATTAAGTAAGTAGTGTTTGTGAATTTTAATCTCTTTCCCTAGGCGACCTCTTCCATAGCCTAACTAGGAAGGAAGAGTAAGAATGGTTTATAACTTGAAATAGTGGATTGGATGAATGAATCTAATGACTTGGAGTTGTTTGGAAGGTTCATATAGAGACTTGGTTTCAATATGGAGGATTGTTGAATCCATTTGCATTGATTTTTCATTGAAATTTTTTAAATTAGCTTATTTCCTTACAAAATAGCCCAGTTAGGGTTTGGACAGTGTACAAACAGTCAGAGGGCCAAGACCAACAAATTTTTAATTTTTTCCCAAAGGGTGTCTGAATCACCAATTACTTCAAAGGGTTTTATGTAAGTTTTGAGAATGAAAGCCCAAAAGGTTCAAAATAGGGCTAATAGAGACCTACCAGGCTAGTAGGCCTTGAAAATAGGGAATTTGGAAGGCGATAGGGAAATGAGTTTAAATTATTCAATAATTTTGGTGTGAGGATGAATTTGGTTAGTTTACAAGCCCTAGACTCTTGTAAGGGGATGGTGAAGGGGCCAGTAGCGTTTTGAATGAACTTACCTTTGTGAGTTCAAGAGTAAGGACAAAATATTGAGAACTTTGAATTGGTATTGGATCTCTAGGAGTGTAGGGGGTGAGGGGATGGAAACCTTCTAAGGTAGTAGGGTTCTAAGTGGGAAAGAAGCCCTAAGAATTCTTAAAAGGGATTAGTGAACAACTAGGACTAGTTCTTGTTGAGAGCCTCCATATGAAATGAGGATTCTCTTTTCAATCAAATTTCATTTCGACCTATGGTACCTAAAACCATAATTAAATTTACTTTCAAAATCATGTGGGAGGAATATTTTGAAAAGAAATTTGTGGGTAGAAGGGAACAGTTATTTTCCAAGTTATTCAGGAAAAATGAAATTACTCCTATTTTGGAGTTGTTGGGTGTTGATAATAGGAAAAGCTTAGGAGGTCATCTAAAAGAAACAATATTTGAAATTTTTTAACATGCATTTGAATTTATTTATACCATAAGTTGGGAAGCTAATTCAAGTGTTGCACGTAGAGCATTGATGACTACGATTTCTAGTGAGAGGTTGTCACATAGAAGAAAAGTTCAAGTAATTTCTGAATTAGTGAATGTATCTAGAAAAATTATTCAAAGATTTATTAGGAAGAGAAATTTGTTAGATGAAAACATTGAAAATAATTGGATAAATATTTGTAGACTTCCTAGAAAAGATAGAATTTTTGAAAATGTAAAAAGATGGGTCATTGAATAATGGACCAACCACTCTCATTTTTCTTCCAATAGAAGGGACACTATACAAGTGAAAGATGAAGAGACTAGTATGAAAATTCAACATCCAAAACATTTTTTACATACAACACAAAGTGAAATGTTTAAAGGATTCAAGAAATAACTTTCAGATGTAAAAATATTTGAGAGAACATTTGAGAGGTTACGCGCTTTCTTTGTACACATAAAAAGGTACATGAAACTTGTTTCTATCGAAATCATGTTGAGTTTTGTCTATACTTCCAATCATATTAAAAAAGACATGGTAGTACTTAAACTAAATAATATCATCCCTAGAGGTACAACATAGTTTTTGAAGTCTATTTTATGTGATAAATCCAAATATTTGGATGAGTTCAATGTATAGTGTATAAAAAGTGCATGCATTGATTGTGGAGATTTGCATAAATTTTTAATGCAAGTTAAGAATATTGATGTTTTAATGCCAGTTTTGTGGAATAGATTTGAAAATGAGACCTACCAAACTAAGACAGGAGATGAATCCATTAAATTTATTTGAAGGAGAGTCAATTTCCCTACCTTGAGTTTATGACCAAATTTTTTAGTATCATTTACCCACATTTCCAAAATTTTGATGGTGCACAATGGAAAGCTAAACAACTTCATGATTCCAAAGATTGTTTTCCACCTAGTTTTATTCTTTCAATTGTAAATTTCTCTAAGAACTATACATTTTCCCCTCAATTAAAGATTCAAGCTCAATATTATCATTCTGATCAAGTTGCAATATTTTTGCAAGTGAGCTATAGAAACACATAATTTGATTTGGATGGTGTAGAAAGTAATAATCTAGATAAATGCATTTTCATTAAAGAGATTCATTTCTTTATCCTCTATGTGGCACATTATTTTGAAATTATTTTTGAAGATCTTGCGAATCGGGGATAAATGCTTCACAACACTATATTTGGTCTGATGGTTGTGTAGGTAAGTACATGTACCTCAATTCAATTTCATTCTCATTTAAGTTATTATTTACTTTATCGCAATACAATTTAACTCTACAAAATCCTTTAATTGGATATCCATGCAACATGCTTGATGTAATGTTAAGTTTCTCTTGAACTTCTTTGAAAGTGGACATGGAAAAGGAGAGAACAATGGAGTAGGAGCATGTGTGAAGAGTGTGCTTCACCAACATGAACTTGCACATACAAATAGTGCTCAATGTTTATGGCTATTTATTAATGTAATTTCAAAAAAAGTGCACATAAATCGTGTTCAATGTTTATAACTATTTATTCTATGTAGGTAACAACATAGAGAATTGAAAGAAAATTGTTGAATTATACGAAATTCATTTTGTTAGTCAGGACACAACATTTAAAAAATGTTATTTTTGGGAAGTGAAAAGTACAATATTTTGTTCAAATTATTTTAAAATTTCATCAAGTTCATTTCACTTTTATCATAACTATTGATATAAAAATGTGCAAATTTCATTTCATATTTGTAACAGGTATTAATCAATATAATCCTTACAATTGTCAAACAATAGTTGGTATTAGAAGTTTACATTAAGTAATGACTACATGAAACCACAAGCCTCCAATAATTCAAGTAAAAGAAAAATCATGCTTTTGTGATGAATGCGTTGAGGACAGTGCAATGAGTTAATGTGAGAATATTTAAAATGGATATGTTTCATAATGGGATATGAAAGAGTTAATAAAAATGCATATTTTTCAAGATGATTAAAATGTCATAGACATTCATGATCCTTTATATTCAGCTGATTATGAGCGTGTTTCTGATTTAGTTGTTACAAGTGCATGTGCATAAATGTTCTTTTATTTAATTTTAATTTATTACAAGTGATGTTCAAATTTTATTTTACTTTTATTTTTAAGTTTAAAGTATCATAAGTATTCTTATTAATCCCCTCTCAGTAATCCAACAATTGGTATCAAAGCTAAGTACTCCAAGAGATAAGTTTAAAGGACTTGAGTTAAAGATCTGAAGATGTATAAGAGGCAGACACCTACGCTAAATAAGGATACCATCTGTACATGGAAAAATTGAATGTGGTAGCACTTATCTATTATTGGAGATTATTGCAGTATATTATGTTGACAATTAGTATACACTAGCAGAAACTGGTCCTTTGATAGTTTAGCACATTAGAGAAAAACAAGACCACACATAAGCAATGATTGAGATATCATCTACTGTCACCGACCTGCAGTTCAATGAAATTATAGGATGTGGTACAACAAAGCACATGTGGGATAGGATTGAATTGATAAATGGTGGAGATTGATATTTTATGAAGGAAAAATCTAAGAGCTTGGGATGAAAATTTGACTCTATGAAAATGAAAGAAGGTGAAATTTTTTACTCTATACAATACTAGACTAAAGGAAATTGTGAATGCTATTAGAGGTGCTGGAGGTCAAATAACTAAAGAAGATGTGACAAGAAAATTGCTAAGGATATTCTTATCTATGTATTCCCTCTGAGTGTTTGTAATAAAAGAACTAAGATCTATTCCTCAGATGACTATTTCACTGGATGCTACTATTGGTAAGTTGATTGCTTTTGAGCTGAATGATTTTTATAATAGTTTACCTGTTGCTAATAGGATTGAGTCTACATTTAAATCATATTTGAAGATTAAAATTTCTAGGGAGTCTAGACCTAGTAATGGTTATGCAAGTAGTTAAAGTGAAAGATTATATAGTTGCAAGAGTGAGTTAGAAGAACTCTATGCTAAAGATGAAGCGAATGAAAGCAAATTTGAAGCCCTACTAGATAGATGACTAAATACATGTAAAATAAATTACTGAGGTAAGCTTCCCTTGAAATTTTTTAAATGTCACAAGATTGGATACATTACATCTATATGTCCTGATAATGATAATGATGAGAAGAAAGATAATCAAGATGAGAACAAGAAAGAAAATAGATTATGAGATTACAAAGTAAAGGTAAGAAGTCATGTCATATTTCTAATGAAGGACTAACCGATGATGACATGGATAATAATGTCAAAGACCAAGTTGTATATGTTTCCATCACGGACAATTATAATGAAGAAAAGAAAGAAGAAAATTCCCCAATATCACATGTAAGTAAGAATAAAACCTGGATTATAGGCAATGGGTGTTCACACCACATGACTGGTGGAACACTTAAGTTTATCACTATGGAAGAACATAATGGAAGATATGTTAGATTTGGTAATGATGCCCCATATCCTATGAATGGTAAAGGTTCAATAATTTTGTTAAATAATATAAGATGTGATTATGTATATTGGGTTGAAGGATTAAATTACAATTTGTTGAGTGTGGCATAGCTAAACAATTAAGGTCACCAACTAGAATTTTAGAATGGGAAGGTAAAAGTATTTGATCAGAAAGGAAGTCTGATTAACACCAGAGAATAGTCTAAAGGTAACCTATTTTCCCTTGATACATCTATTAAGATTTTCTTATATGCTAAATTCGAAGATGCATGGTTATGGAACAAGATATTATGTCATGTGAACTTTGACAATCTAATTGAAGTGAGAAAAAATATTAAAGTAAGAGGTCTCTCGAGATAAGAGAAACCTGAAAATGTCATGTGCAAGGAATGTCATGTTGGAAAAATGACTAAGTCAAGTTTTACAAGTAAGTCTTATGTTACACAAGGTTTTTTGGACTTAGTGCACATTGACCTATGTGGATCGATGAGAACAAAAAGCTACTATGGTGATAGATATTTCATTCTATTTGTTGATGATAATTCTAGAATGATGTATGTCATGTTTTTAAAATAGAATTCTAAAGATTTATAGATGTTCAAGTGGTACAAGGAAAAAATTGTAAAGGAAATTGGAAGAAAACTGAAGTTTATGAGATCTGACAGAGGAGGAGAGTTTACATTTGATGAGTTTATACTCTTCCTCAATGAGCATGGAATAAAGAGACAAATGTGTGAACTGGGGACACCATAATAGAATGGTATAGCTGAAAGAAGAAATAGATCCAATATGGAGTGTGGGATAACATTGATGATTGATAAAGGTATTTCTCAAACTTATTAGAGAGAAGTAGTCAGCACTCCTGCTTATACACTTAACCGAGTACAATTGAAGAAAGGTTCACACAAGCCACCTTATGAGATTTGGTATGATCCCAAACCTAATCTAAGTTATTTCAAAGTATTCTGAAGTAGATGATATATTCTTAAAGATTTTAGAGATGGTAAGTTTGATTCTAAAGGAGATGAGGGAATATTCTTAGGATATTCTACAAAGAGAAAAGCCTACTAATGTTTGAACAAATCTACTAAAAAAATTGTGGAAAGTGCAAATGTGAGAATTGATGAATTTGCAGAAAGAAATGATGAGGACAACAAGAAGGAACATGAAGATAATTAAAGATTTGTGTATGTTCAACCAGATTTTTTTGATGCCTTACCGAATGCACAAACCAAGGAGGAAGATGAACATAGACAACTACAATCGAATGATGGAAATGAAGTTCCATAACTATCGAGCCTGTCCTAGCCAAGTATGTAAGTAAAAACCATTTATTGAGTAAGATAATTGGATACAAGGATGATATTATGACCAGAAACAAGGTAAGAGAAAATACATGCTTAATTTTTTAATTGGGAGCAAGAAGAGTTAAAGATGCATCAAAAAATGATGACTAGGTTAAAGAAATGGAAAAAGAGTTAGATCAAATTGTGAAGAATAATACATGGACTTTAGTACTGAGACCTAAAGATAAAAATTTTATTGGTACTAAGTGGATTTTTAGAAATATATTGAATGATAATGGAGATGTAGTAAGAAAAAAGGCAAGACTAGTTTGCAAGGGATATGCACAGGAAGAAGGAATTAACTATGGTGAAACTTTTGCACATGTTGCTAGATTAGAAGGAGTTATAATTCTACTAGAATATGCATCCTACAAAGGATTTAAAGTCTATCAAATGGATATCAAGCCTACATTTCTTAAAGGTATTCTTGAAGAAGAAGTTTATATAGAACAACCTGAAGGATTTTCTGAGAATACTAACAAGGACATGGTATGCAAACTACACAAGGCACTATATGGTTTGAAATAAGTACCCCGAGCTTGGTATGAAATATTACATGCATATCTAATCAAGATTGGATTTCAAAGAGCTAGTAATATTAGTAATGTTTATCTAAAATGTGATAGTACTAACAAGATCTTAATTGCTGAGATATTTGTTGATGATATTATTTTTGGAGATAATGACACATTATGCAGATCTTTTACTGAAGAAATGAGAACGGAATTTGAGATGTCCATGATTGGAGAGATTAAATTATTTCTTGAACTATAGATTCAACTAGTAAAGTATGGGGTCTATATCACTCAATCAAACTACATCAAGAGATCCCAAAGACTTTTGGGATGGAAGTCTCAAGACTGGTTGGAACACCGATGATCACTGGTTGCAAGTTATCAAAGGAAGATGAGTTAAAGGAATTAAATGAGAGACTGTACCAATCAATGATAGGTAAGATACAATATGTTGTACACAAAAGACCTTATATAGCACATGTAGTTGGTATTGTTGCTATATTTTCTTCCAATCCAAAGGATTCACATTTGTCTGCAGTGAAAAGGATATTTAGATATCTGAAAGGAACAAAGGCTTTGGTATACTATAGAAAGAAAGGAGGAACTTTTGAGTTAACATTGCACACCAATGTTGATTGGGCCACAAAAATTGATGATAGAAAAAGTACAAGTGGGGGAGCTTTCTTTTTAAGAGAAAGACTGTTGGAGATTTGATTCTAAACAGTTGATTGATTGTATGTTTGTCATTGATGACAACATATAATACACAACAGTACTTATGTATGTACTTATCCATATGATGACATCAAGACCAGCGTGGATAGATACATGTTGTTGACATGTTTACTATGATATGTTCATACACGCAGACCCAGATATGAAGTTTCAGTAAAGATATGTAATTCTTTTATTGACGGTTACAGTTCTGGAGGAATAACGGTTTAAGGCCGACATATGTAATGTGTTGATCGAGTTGTGCCTATCTTCAGAATATGTGTGTGTATATTCATGATGAGTTATGAGTTTTTGATATTAATCTAAACACGCCAAATGTGTTTCAAGAAGATTGCAATGTTATGGTCAGTTTGGTGAAGCGGACTTAGTGAATCGACGCGTCTATTTAGTTAGTACTTGTGCAGTTGTAATCATGCTTGCGCGCTTAGTAGATCCAACAAGGATGTTAAGAAGAGTTATCCTATAGGTCCCATGATCTCATACTTGGTGTATGCACTTATAGAAGGTCATTTGTAATAAGAATAGTTGTGAAAGCCAGAGATTAGAAAAGCATAGAAGAGTGTTAAAGCAGCAGAGCTATATTTATCATATGTTGATAATATAGATATTGAAGTAGAAGCTTTCAGAACATAGAGAATATTTTTGTAGTTCTTTACAAGAGGTTAAAGCATCGACGCATAAAAGGAACTGATCAGACAAGCTGTGTCACAAACAAAAGTTCACCTTGTTGATACAGTGTGTATCAAATAACGAGAAGGTTTTAGCCTTCACCACTTGGACATACCATCAACAAACTACTCTCTTACATTTGCAGTCTGGCTCTGATACCATGTTAAGTTTTAGGATAGCTGCAAATGTAATAGCACTATATTTTGTATGTGTTTTCCAAATGCAACAATCTCTCTTTCA
>MU225096.1:469961-493046 GCA_018584345.1 Thuja plicata
TAATCAATCTTATAATGTTTCATCAATCAATTATTAATTAAGAATAATATAATAATTTAATATTAAATATTAAATTTCATATGATTAATAATAATATAGCATATATAATATATTATTATTAATCAACTTAAAAATAATATGATATGTAATGTAAGTAAATGCACTCTAAATGAAAATGCAATCTAAGTGAAATTAAATACACCTCAATGTGGGGATGCAAATGGCTTGTCATGTTTGGTTTGAGGTGGTCTGTATGCTTGATTTTGATTAGTTCATCGTTATTATTGATGTGTGATTAGTTTCTTTGTATTACAGGTTTTGATTAGTTTGTTGACCTATTATTTTTTATTAGATAATTTATATCATAGGTGTTGTTTGGATTTTTTTTTTGACTAGTTACTTGTACCATTTACTATAGTTTTCTATTTCAATAATACAACATTAAATAAATTTTTAAAACATCAAATTTAACCATTTAATCTAAATCATTTATCGTAAACATTAAATTTAAAACTAACCTAAACAATATACAAACATTCAAAAAATTAAATTTACTAAAAATATTTATAAATAAACATTTTTCAATAAAAAACATATGCTATAGATAACCTTAACAAAATATTTTTACAAAAATGGGCCCATCCTAATTTTTGAGTGAGCACCACTTTAGCCCCTCTTATGCTCTAGCAAGTTCGCACAGTGCAAATGAGGGGATAATGAGGTACCAGTGGTTTTCATATTTCCAAAAACCACTCAGCTGAGTCTTACTCGGCCGAAAACACACTACTAATCGTATGCCACATAGGCACCATGTGGGGCCACATGGTTCTAGCCAAGTCTTACTCGGCCAAGTTGTACTCGATCAAGTTTTACCTGGCTGGACCATCGTAGTTAGCCTAAATTGTGACACAGTTCTATGCTTTTACCCCTATTTCTTTTGCAGGTATTGATACTTAATATTCTCTTCTTTGGGCCATTAATACATAATAAAGTCCTCTTACCTTCATTTCTTTGATTATTTCTTTTGCAGTCAACATAGTATTAGTCAAAAGAAGCAATAGCACCAGTTACAGTAGACGGATCAATAATGACAGCAGCATCACCATCAGCCCCACAACCGGATCTGGCGATATGATCAAAAGGCCGATCTCTTTCATGTGTTTAAAAATATTTTTTGAGCTATGCCAATTGTTCAACCTGCTAAGAATAAATATGCAAATAATGTAGGGATTTCCAGAGTACCATTTGCAAAGAAAAATGTCTCAGGTAATCAAGTTGGATCTATCTTCCATGGCAAAGCCGTTGTTCAACTGGTCAAGCTATTTTTTGTAAACCCTCACTTTCATTTCTCGAATCCCAAGCATTATGAGGGTTTTTGAACCTATGAGACTGGGGAAACTTTGAAAAATATCACCGATGTTGGCCACCCACCTCCACCCTCATGTAAATCAGGTAAAAACTTTGAAAATAATTTTGAGCAGGAAATGGGGAAACCTAAAATTCCAAATCTAAATGCTTTACTGACTGGTAAACATGGATACCAACACAGGCCCAGGAAACTCCTCAGAGAGAAATAACTGATTTTTGATATTTGCAAAGGCACCCCCCCTGTATCACCAAATCACAGTCAAGATGAATCTACCAAGAGCAAGCATGATCAACTTCAAGGGCCTATGCCACCGCCCTCTGTGGGTGATTTCCCTACTTGAGCCCCCCTCATTCCAAATAAATCGAAGCAAGTTTGGCAAAAGAAAGATTCCCAAATCAACACCAACTCGGCTCCTAACTTGGCTTCAATCATTCTTCCAGATAAGATGTTATAGGAGCACATTGGCACACTTCATCATTTGGCTCTTATAGGTAAGCTTTCACCAAATCACCTATCGTTTACTATAATTGAAGAATGGGCCTTACAGACGCTTGTGGGCTTAAAGGACATATTTTATGTAGAACCAATATCAAAAAAATTTATGCTCATCTTTTTCTCCAAAGAAGATAGAGATTTGGTTCACAAGTATAAAATTTGGTTTTGTAAAGGATCTGGCCTCTTTACTATGGTTTGGATCCCTAATTTTAAGCCCGATCCCAAACTTGTACACTTCTTCCCCCACTGGTTTTCTTTCCCTCTGTTACCACTTGAATACAGAGATGCAGATATTATTGAGCTCTTTGCAAATACTATGGGTATCTTCATTAGGCATGACCTCATTCCATTTGAAGCCCCTCATCGAGAAGCTTGAGTGTGTATTTTAATTGATATCCACAAAGCTTTTACTAATCAGATTGTTATCAAATCTAAATGGGGAGATTGGGTACAACAAATTAACATCCAACAACTAGAGACCATTCACAAATTTCAAACTAAACTTGGACACTTCACATCAAACTGTCAGAAGGACCATTCATCGGAGGTCAGAGTATGCTCGGATCATACCTTAGATCCTTTGGAATGTACTCATAATAGCTCGCAAGCAATTTATTCTTCCCAAGGTAAATCCAATCCACCAATACAAACACAAGTATGCATTAACAATACTTCAATGCCTCAGGAACGTATCTCAGTAGAAAGGTTTTATGTTCTACTACAGAACTTCTTCTCGTACTTATCCCTATGCTTGCAATGGAGAGATTCTAGGTCTTCTCTTTGCATTAAGGGTTTGGAGATAGATAGTATGTCGGCCCCTACAAATATGCATGTTGACAACATTTTCCATCATTTAATGTTTCAAGAATCCCCCATTAATCTCTCTATTCACAATTAAGATAGTCATGGGGTAGGATTTCTAAGTGAAAAATTGGGAAAAATAACTTGTATGGAAACAAAACACAAACTTGATCAATTACAAGGTTCAATTGAGGAAGAAGGAGCACACACTTTAGAGCATGCATAACCAGATATATATGAATATAAAGATTTAAAGGATTCAACTGAGAAAGTAAGAGCACAGAGGGTTGTGACTGCAGAAGTGGATTTCAGTGAATTTCTAGATACAGAGGACCTTCCTCTATATCTTCCACAAGGCAAAATTTCTGACAAAATGGACCTGTCAATTAAAACATTGGTATACTCCATGATGGATCAAAAGTTAGAGGTGGAAGGGATAATTAACTACAGCTCTATTCATTCAATAGATGAGGTCTGCTTCTACCCTACTCCCTCTAATTGTGCCAATACAACGCTCCAAGAGTAGGACGAAGGTGAGGAAGATCACATAGAGGATGATGATAAAAAGAATACACCTACACTAGAGGGCATTCATGTACTACAACAAATCCTCTCCATAGAGCAGACACCATCACAAAATGCTCAGCCCACCAAGAGACCTAAGTCCAAAGGCAGAAAACCAAAAAGTGCAAAAACAAAGGAGGAAATAGTAGCTGGTATACAATCCACACTGGATGATAAGTTTGTCTCCATCAAAAGATCGACAAGGAGGATGAAAGGTCCTTCTTGTCAACAATGAAGATCACTTCATGGAATGTCAGAGGCATTAACACCTCTGACAAAAGAAATAGAATCAAATCAATGATTGATTCTATTCATGTAGACATTGCCCTATTGCAAGAAACAAAAATGTCCTATTCCAACCAGCAGATATTTTTGAAGTTTCCCCAGTCTCATAGGTTCAAAAACCCTCATAATGCTTGTGATTTGAGAAATGAAAGTGAGGGTTTACAAAAAATGGCTTGACCAGTTGAACAACGGCTTTGCCATGGAAGATAGATCTAGCTTGATTACCTGAGACATTTTTCTCTGCAAATGGTGCTCTGGAAAACCCTACATTATTTGCGTATTTATTCTTAGTAGGTTGAACAACCGGCATAGCTCAAAAAATATTTTTAAACACATTAGAGAGATCTAACTTTTGATCATATCACCAAATCTGGTTGTGGGGCTGATGGTGATGTCGCTGTCCCTGTTTATCCGTCTGTTGTAACTAGTGTTGTTGCTCCTTCTGCTCCTTTTGTAGTTGATTAGTCAAAAGATCTACCCACAACTGACAACTAGAATACATCCTGAAGCAAATTTGGCGATTATTGGACACTTTCTCAAAAGAATTCCTCTCCCATACATTACAGGAAGGAAATTGGGTTGCAGACTATCTAGCCAACTTTCGCTACAAGGGTGTGGATATTACACTTATAATGCCAAGTGTAATCCCAGGAGATATGTGTGAATTAAATAGATTAGTGGAATTAGATCAATTGAGCATTGCACATAATGATGCATAAAATGAACATTCATATAGCTGCAAAGTACGTTGGTGACAAGATTGGTTTCAAGCATATAGATGATGTCATCAACATGCACATGTGAGGGTATGTGGTAATCAAGGTGAGCAAAGGTATGCAGGTTATGTAAAATAATTAATCCTGCATGTGGGAATTGAATTCCAGAATGAACAACGATCTTTAATAGGTGATGGGTTGATTTCGAGGTGAAAAAGGAAGTACAACTAATTAATGCAATTATGATGCAAAGCTAGGCATTTCAAAAAAGTGGATCCCAGACCTTATTGTTACCATATCCATTGCAATCGCCCGCCTTCAACCAGGGAAATCTAGAGTGCAAATAGTGTCAAATTAGAGTTAATTGCAATAAAGACACACTCATTTATGTGCCTCAATGAAGCCATCAAAGCACTCCGCATATCTTATTTAAACACTTCATGACACAATGTGTAACACAAGAATTAGCGTATGGATTGTATGGCAAGGTAAGTGTTACTTTCCGGTCTTGTGCTACCCATCATTCTGAACTTTTGCCAAAAAATTGCAAAATTTGGCTACCACCCAACATAAATGAAGATGTGCTCCCAATTTGCATCAATGATCAAGAGATGGATGAAATGTTTCTAGTGCACTCTGATGCCATTCGATGCGCAATCATATAGGTAACGGGTCATGAGAACTTTGACCCACAAACTAAACAATTTTTGTTTCCTTCACAGCTAGTGTCTATATTTCTATCGAATGCAATGGACCTCCTCCAGTCCCCTCATTTATTAGAAATTTTGGCATTCAAAGAGGTTCATAAGCAGTTTTGGGTTGCCAACAAACTAAAGCACACTATGCAAAATTATGACCTCTGAAATGGCCATGCGTAAATTGGTGGTTTGTTTACCACACATCAAATTCTGCACAACCATGGATTCTTAGTGGCGTTTAGTGGAGCCAAGAGGGAAATAGAAATGTAGAATGCACAGATCATGAGAAATGCAATCCAAGAGAATGGGCATGTCCTTGGCCCACTATTGGAGGGGAAAACAATGGCTACGGTTCTCGCGCTAATAGACCTTCTGGGGTTACCAAATTTATCAGGGATGCCAAGGCACATCAATCCCCAGAGACCTCATGTATGGCATGAAGAAACCCAAAGCTTCAATCTACAATGAAAAGATATTTGGGCCCTAGAGAACAGATCCATTTTACAAACTTCCCACCATTTGGATTGGGTGTCGGGTGCAGCATCCAAATGGGCGTCGGGTGCTGCAACCAATTTGGGTCGGGAAGGCAAAAATCAGGAAGCACATGGAAGCGAGAGGGTTACCAATCCCTAGAACTAGAACCAACTAGATGTTCTTTGGGTTGGGGACCATGATATATGACACCACATGAGTAGAAGAATATGGTGGATTATGGTTGGGATATGGTTGCAACAGAGGAAGGAGCAATGGCGTTGATTATGGAGTGGCCGCACCAGTCACATCACTCTGCGGATGATGATGTCGTGCAAGAGTAAAGCAAGTAAATGTTGGTGAATAAATTTTCTACAAATATGTATAGTCATTGATATAGTTCATCCCTCAACTGTGCCTAATTTTGTAGAGTGTTAAATTTTTTGTTATAATGGGCTTGAGAAGATATAAAATTTCACTTTGGGTTGTCTATGGTTTGGGTTATCGGGGTTAGTGGTGCCCGACAACCATCACCGACACTGACTAGAACTGACACCGACACCGACCAGAACCAACACCGATAATGGCCAGAACCGACACTGATGACAACAACAACTGTTACCAACGCTACAAAGAACTGACACCAACAGACTGGCCAAGATAACCGACAAGTGATCCCGGCTAGCAGGGTTACTCGATTGACAGTACCGATGACTTGAACCAACCTGACAGTTTTATGACTGGAAAGAATGACTAATGTAGAAGGGTGGTGATTTTTTTCTTGAATATAAATAATGTATTGTATCTAAGAAAGGATTCTAGGTTTTCTTGCTAGTTCTTTCCCGGATGAGCTCTTGAACCAGCTTTTATTATTTAATATATATATTTAGTGGCTTGTCCACTTTTTCCTAAAAAAAAAAAACTTTGTAAGAAAGTGAAACATATTAGCAAGACAATAATGCATCAGATTTGCACTCTCCTTCTCACACTCTTTAGACAATTTTTACAGCTTCATTCCATCTTTAGCACATATCTAATTACTCCCACTCATGATATCATTAGCAAGAACAAACACAATAATTCCACCACCTCTATCCATCATCCACACATACTCATTCAACAATACTAACTCTACCAACTCTATCTTTATCTTCACTTTTGAAATATTCATCCTCAAGTCCAAGTACCAATACATTCCAAATGAACTCTTCTCTACCTTCCAAACCCACTTTGCAACAATAATCACATCTCTACAATGAATCACATTGGTATAAAAAAAGGTAGCTCAAACCCTTACCTTCACACCCAAAGAGTTCTTTATAGTAAGTTATCATAAAACTAAAATGCTTCAGTCTACAACCCTTCACTCACAACAAGTTCATCCAAAGCTCTATCATATTGTCTAAGAATAGTATCATCAAAAACCACACTCTCTACAACCAGTCCATCTTCAATCATCTTAAGAAGAACACCAAATATAACCATGGGAAATTCTTTCTCAATCACAAGGAAACAACTCTCCTTAACCAAAGTATCCCACTCAGCTTCTACCTTAGGAACAATTTTCTCATCAGATCTAGTTAACCAACTCAGGAACTCATCGATAAGTCCTTCTTCTTCATCTACGGATATATCAGAAGGAAGAACACTCACCAGTGTGCTTTTATTAGCAAGGTGTTCCTCTAATCTAGCAAGATGCTCCAAGCCTTCACCAACACTTCTTCCCTCTGCAATATTCACAGCAACAACAACTCCTAATCCTTCATCAAGATCAAGTTCAAAAAATGACTCCAGAGAATCCTCTTTCCCATGGGAAAATCTTCTTTGCAAGTCTATCTCTATTTCCTCTACTTGTCTCTTCAACTCAATCATTTTCTCTACTCTCTTTCTCTCTCTGAATTTAACCAGCCTTGGAATTCAAAGAATCCACCCAATGAAAAATGTCATCTTTCTCTTTCTCTTTTTCATCAGATGCTTAGTCTTCTTCATCACTGTCTCCTCTCTCCTAAGGTGAAAGTGCCTCACTTCAGCAGTTTGATTGCAATACTTCAATTGCATCTCCATCTATAATCTCTTAACAACCTTCACAATCTGCCTCGAATCAATGATCTATCTAGCAACAGTATACATCCAAGAACATAACTTATTCCAAGGTCTAGAGTCATCAAAAAAGAACAATATTCCCTCTTCGAGCCATCCCACATGAACCCACCACAAGCATAGGTCAAATCCACTTTCTGCCACCCTACAACAAGCCCTCCATAGGATCACGAGCTCAGAATAAATAATATACCACCGTATCAACAAATCACACTCTGAAAACTCATACAAGTCATTAACCAGTAACAACAACTCAACCTTCTATAGCAATCCCTTCTAACCACTCTTATGCAAGTCCTTCTTTGATGCAAGCCAGACCTGGTCTCTACCACCTAACAAGAATTTCCCAAGGAACTTCAAAAGTCTAGGTTCTCATATTACTGTGACCACATATTGAAACTATCCTTGATGCCACCTGATGCAATCACAGATGAAGAAATCCCCAGAGGAGATGTCCAACCTTGCAGCCTAAATCAACAAAGTGGAAATAAAAAAGAAACACAGTGATATGAATCAAACATAACAACTTTTATTGTCACCAACAAAGGTTGTAAGACCTTAGTTACAGATCATTACAAAATCACTTTCAGATCCTACATTCTGATTTTCTACATCTCATAAGTATCATCCCCTTAAATGCTATTCATCTCTGGGCCAAGATACCTCAACACATTACATTTATACATTTCCACCAACAGGTGAGCCCAAACAAAGAATTACAAGGAAATGTGAAATGTTCAATATTTAGGATGGGACACAAAATGTGGAACAACAATCATCAAATAAGAACATAGGGATGTATGCTCACAAATGTAGGTCCACACAAATCTCAGTAAGCAAGATCCACGACCGTACACACTAAAACCCAAAAATACTAACCGCATCATCAATTCCATAGATTGGTCCAAACAAGAAATGGACACATTACCCACAACCACTAGATAAGGCAAAACTTGAACAAACATGAACCAAAGATATGCGATCATAGGAAACTACTCTGAAATAGGTGCTAAACATTAAGGTATGATCATACATGAAAACTCCAACACAGGATCCAAATCCAACTTGAACTCTCCAATGGGGAAAGAACAAAATAGGACCAGACCAAACATAGGATAACTTCCTCAAGACAAAAGGAAACACAATGCAATCATAGGAAAAGCTTCACTAAGGTGTCTTTAAAAAATCCATCAAATCATATAAGATAAAAATCCAACTCAAGTAACCGCCACCTAAAACACCAAAATTGCCCACTTGAATAGAAAAACCAACAAACTAAAAGGAAATATTTTTGGTTGATGCAAGATTGAAAATATCCCTAGATTCTCCTATATCATCTTCCTCCATTTGGACTGGGTTCAGTTTAGGTTTCTCTCTTTGTGTCTACTCTTGCATGTTATAGTTTGATCATTCAAATGCTCTATGATCTTCTTCTCAAAATCTAAAGCAAACGAAGGGTCTTCATTGTGTTTACCATCCTTTACCACCACTATTTCCTTTACCCATCTAGAATCCTCTTCCACTTTGTTGATTTGATGGATCTCGATGGGTTTCTTCTTGTTTCTTTGTTCCTTGGTATGCTTCTCCCCAACTATAACTTGAACCCCAACATAATGGGGATGATGTATCCCTTCTTTCTCCTCCATTCCTTTGAAAATATTGTTAACTTTTCTTTTCTTCTTTCTTTAAGGCTAGGTATGCCTCTTTCATGCTAGTGACTCGATGCATGCTCACCTCATATTGGATAAAAAAATTTAGGTCATTAATAAACCTTACAACCATCAATTCATCAATTTTATGGGGGTCCACAAGGATGGATTATTTGTAGAATTCACTTGTATACTCTTCTATAGTATCCAAATTTTGTTTTAGTTTCTAAAATATTTGAAAAAGAGACTGGGAATAGCCCACAGATAGATTCTTCTCTTTTAGTTTCTTTTGCATCTTGTCTGAGGTTCTTATCTTCTCCTTTCCCTTTCAGTTTCTTTCTTTTTTCAAATAATCCAACCAAATCATTGCATGCTCCTTTAACTTTTTGCATGCCAATTTTACTTTATTTCCTTCTATCATATGATTCCATTCAAAGAATTTCCTCATTTTTTTCAGCCAATCTATCAGCTCCTCTAGTTTAAGACTACCTTCATAATTAGAGATTTCAATTTTGATCACATCATTTCTCCCTTTTAATGTCTTGACCATCCTATCATTAGGGTTTAGTTCATTTAAATGGTCTTCCTCTTCTTCGGCTTCTTCATGTCAGTATGCTCCTCTTTCTTGGGCCACTTCATCATCAAAGTCATCTCCTCTTTACATTTCTATCATTTTTCCAAGTCCTTCTACTTTCCTTTGGAATTTTTTCATGTCTCTATACATATACACAAGACCTCTTCAGCTTCCTTCTCTAATAACAGATGATGTAACTGAACTACAACCAAACATTCACCACCAATGATAAGAAACCAAAAAAATTGATCAACACCAAAGATGAAATCATTGTTCTCTACTCTCCTTCCACCACTTTGATACTAGAAGGAAAATTAAGCCTATTTAATTACAAATAAAAAAATTCCTTATTTGGCATTTTTTTGTAAAATCTGAAATTTGTCATTTTAGGTTATTTTTAAGTCTACTCCAAAAAAAAATGAAAACTTAGAAGAATCTAAAAAATACCCCTCCAACATGAATTGCTAACTTTCTAATTTAGTAGTAATTAAAATTTTGGAATAAACTGACAAAATAACTTTCTAAAAAACTAGAAAACAAATAGAAAATGCCCATTTTGACGCCTTAGATGATGGAATTTGGCCCTGAAAATACATTGATCTATAGTCGAATCTATTCAACTCCTCACGATACATTTCCACATCAAATTTCAGCCCAATCGAATAACTAAGATAAAAGTAATTACATCGCATTTGCACTAGGACCTAGTTTTTCTTATAGTGTACCTATAGTGTTTACATATATTGCACATATAATGCTGACCCAATCAATTTTACATGCCTAAGTTGACAAGTTAAATGTTTCATTAGAGGTTACTCAACATAGTATGCTTATCCCTACATCGTAGAAGCCAATTTAGTTAGCTTGAATTATCTAGTTAGCTTGACTTATCCTGAACAAAAAATCGAGTCAATGATGTTTCTACAGAGGAAGTCGTAAAAAATTTGGTGCATATCTTCCTACCGCATGATTCTTTCGCGCAATGACTGAATTTGATTGAAATACCAGGTATTGTTTAATCTAAAGGAATTATTTTTTTTTTAATTTAGTTTTTTCCGTATGCGGGGAATGAATTAAATAAATTTTAAAAACAAGTTCCTCATACAAATATGATTAATCTAGGAATTTTGGAAAATTGTGATTCTGATGCTTACAATACTTTTAAATTTATTTCAACAAAATTCATGTTTTAAATTATATATTCTAGTTTTTTTTCTAAATCAAAGTACTGGTTGAAGACCTACCATGATCTATTTTTAATTATATTTTAATATATCCTCACAAAGCTACTTGGCGTAGCGAGCCATTCTTGAATGAGTGCAAGGCCAATGAGCTCAAGTGCATGCACCAAAATAGGATATTAAACTTTTACGGGACGGGCCAAAGAAGGTCACAAAGATTCATTTGGAAACTGAATAAAGAGACTAAAATCAAACCACTATTATTTTAGGGGAGATATTCTAAATTAGTATTCTCAAAATGAATTTATACTAACTAAGAAATTCACTTGGTGAGGGGGTAAGGTGGTTTGAATTCGACAAATCTCAAGGGTTTATAACGGTGGACAAGAGAAAATAGAATGGTACTTAGATAAGGTGTTGAGACTCTATTACTTTTGAAAACCTTAATCATAAATAAGCATTAGTGACAATGTATGTCCCCTCTTACTTGGTTAGATACAAAGTATGCAAGGAATTGAAGGATAGAAAAATTGGTACACAAATATTGATACTAATGAAGGAAATAAGCTAATGGATGAATATGTAGGCATATAAGCATTAGGAAGGCACATAATGCTAGAGTGTAATTTTGAACAATAAGATAGCTCTAGAAGAATGATACATAAATTTTAACATATAAATAACAACATTATGACTTAAAGAAGATAATGACATGATAAGGCTTATATGATAATGTAACAAAATAAATACTAAATGTGATGAAGTGATTTGGATCACAAGATAAAGAATTGATAAACATGAAATCATACGTGCCTCGATATTATAAGCATCATGTGATCTGTAATTATAACATCAAAATGCGTAAGTATGTTAAAGATCATGCTGAATTATAGAATATAAAAATGACAAGAAGTCCTAAATATAAGTGTACTATATCATGGAAGTAGCCTTATAATTGTAGATTATATGGAACATGTTGACATCATATGTCATGTAGAATTTTTAAATAACAATTTACATGCTGCAAACAAAGTATCAACGTGGAACATAAAAAGTAGAGGGATGTAAAAGTACATAAGTACAAGGAAAGATATGAAAAAAAAAACCAACCATAGAGCATGAAAATGGTAAAATTTACTAACTTTTATTTTATCTTAAGTTTATAAAAACCCAACTTATGAAGTGGAGTGTAGCTTTGGGAATGAGATGAATAATTTAGTCATACTTTTCAAAATTATGTAAAATTAAAAAACATAACTACTTTAACGTTTTAAATATTTAATATGAAATATTTAGATTGATAGGATTGTTAATTATTCATGTGTACCACACAATAATCATATAAAGGTTCTTAAGAATATTATTAATATTTCACACCAATAATAGAATAAATGTGAAAATTCAACATTATTACATTTATGGTCAATGCATAATCATAAAATTATATAGATCCTTCCCAGAACATTTTACATTTTAAAAATAGAAAGATTATTTGTTGAATGAGATGGATCTGGTCTGAAGCATGTTAGATGTCCCATTATCAACTAAAGAAATCTTGAGGCATGGCTAACTTTAAGGACCACTCATTTGAGAGGTGTATGATTGGATGCCTTCCTATTTGAGCTAAAATGGAGCATATTTAAGTAGGAAGATCTTTCTAAACCATAAAAAATATATTCAAATATTTAAAAATGAAGATGATCAATGTCAACTCTTAAACTTGTTTGGAGAACAAGTTGCACAATTGAGGGATGATACCCATTGGAAATGGCATTGGACTCTTAGTATAAATGAAAGGAGCTCAACATAAAATACTTAGCATTATAGATGGGAGATACCATGCATGTGAAGAGGTGATTCATATACAGTGTCCACACAAAATGGTTTGTGTAATAAATATTGAAAAACTTTACTCAATATTTAGAGGAAGTGGCCCAAAGAATCTAGAGATATATATACATTTTAGGGTAAGGATATTCAATCTACCTTAATTGTATAAAGGTAAGGCGAGATGCTAACCATATATGTACATAAAGACCTTAAAATTTTTCTTAATCCTCTCCTATTTTAATCTTAACAAAATTTGAACACCAACTAAAATTTAAGGAAGATATGCAAATCAAGAGCGAATACTATGTTAAGATGCAAGGATTTTTTTAGGGTGGAAGAATAGTGAACATAGGTTGCTATAATTTGGATTCATATCAAATAGGAAGTCAAACTAAACAATAGATAGGCTAATTATCTAGATCATCTAATGTGATGAATTCATCGATGATTTATCAAAGAGTGGTCGATGGGTTGGAATCATAGAAGATCTATTGAAAATAAAATTTTGAATCATAGTTAGAATTTGAAAAATCTCTAAAGTTTTCAAGAATATACTAGTATGATTGAAGCATGTCTAAACATAATTTACTAGTGAGAACACATACGATTTCATTGCAAAATCCATTTTGTACACATTGTACAATCATTTCATGCCATTCCTTGACATCTCTTTAAGGCATTTTGTCAAACAATTCAAGTGCACTGTCCTTTTATTCCATATTTTGCATTCATGTGAAGAGAATTTTCCACTATAGTATCCAATAAAATCCACCTAAATTTTTTTCCCATTTCATTCCATGAGGTAACATCTCTTTGAGGCATAATATAAATCAGTTCGTGTGCCTTGTTTGTACCGCTAGATTTTGCATGCATATCTATTAGAGAATTTCTAACCATAATATTTGATAGAAATCCTCCATTATTCTATTATAGATGTTGGAAAAGGTTATTGAATATGTCATTACATCTACCAATTACATTTTCTTGAAAGTTTTAGGTGCTTTTTCAAAAAATCCTTTTGTGTGGATATGCTTCTCAAAGTTCAAGTATGTTGAGTGTTTGATAATAATCAATGTAATCACATTTATAAGTTCAATAAATTTTATAGAAATAAAATTGAAGTGTGTTTTGAAGGTATCTATGTGAGAAGATCAAGTTGTTAAATTGTGATACGTAAAGCCTGACATTTTCTATGCAAATATTTTTACTTAAACCCTTTCATTTTCAACATTTTAGGAGGGGTTTGTAATGGGATGTACAACCATTAAGGTAAAAACATTGATTTTCAAATATTTTAAATCACAAACAAAATAGGACACTATTTGAGAATATTATATTTGTATGTTAGTATTTAGTTATTTAGATTAATAAATAAAATTATATTATTAATTTAACTATTAATTTGTGGAGTTGCTATCATAAAGGAATTTGTGTTGTTTTTAATGAGAAATTAAAACGCTTTAAAAATCCTAATTTTGTACAATGTAATTATCCCTATAAAATTAGGTAGTGGGAGGAATCTTTCACTCACCATGTCATCGGATATTACTATACACAATTGAAGGGATCCTTACAAAAAGCAACAATAAATATTGAAAAATAGAGAGTTTGATTTTGACATAACTAATGCATTAATTATTTGATTGCATGATGACCAGTTATTGTGTTGTCATTGATGTCAAGCACTGGCCTAGTGATCCTAGTATGCTACTGAGTATAAGTATGATGAATAAAGTGTTGGAATGAGTTTTAGTTGAGAGATCCTCATGAGAGACTTGGGGATGTCTCTTAATGTCAAATGTATGACTGCTACTGCTCATGTATATCGGTAAGCAAGTTATGATCAGATAAATGTTGACAGTGCAACTACTAGATCAGTCAGTGATGTGCAATAGGTGATTTGATCAGTTTGTCAAATTTATGATGAGATATGTAGTGCAGCTACAAGAGAAGGTTGTTGACAATGTGTAGAATCTATGCTTGTGACTGTAACTTATTTGGATGAACGGTGAACAAGTATTGCAATTATAGAAGAGGTCTCAGGATAAAGAGCTTATGTTCTTGAGCTACCGATGGTAGATCTTGGATTGGTGATCGGAATGAATTGAGTGGTGAATATAGTTGTGTTTGTTACGATGTGGTGATGTTTCCTAATGTTTAGAGGTGATGATCTAGTATTTTGGTGTGTGATGCTAGCGTGTCATGAAGATTCTAGAAGAAGGGTTTGTTGGGCAAAAACCTGCTTGACTAATCTTCATGAATTCATAAGTAAATCAATGTGTGGATGGATGCAGTATAGGAAAATTGTGTTGTGCATCAAAAATTTTGTATTGGCATGTTGTTCTTGAGCGGGAAGTTTGAAAGTCAAATTATAATATGTTTAGGGAAAGATAAAGGTGGTGGAAGGCTCTAGGATTTGATGAACAATGTGTGTGTGTGTGTGTGTGTGTGTGTGTGTGTGTAAAATTTGAAAGAATTGTCTATTGATCATGGATAGTCGATGTGTGTGTGAAGGTGCCATCAAGCCAGGGTAAAGTTTAGTCTAAAGAGAAGAGATTGTGTGTATTACAATAGATTTGTTCAGGAAGAGGTGTTTATATTTACATATCATTCTACATGTTGTTCCCTAACACATGGAGTAGTCAAAATCTCTTATCTGGGTGGATCCTAATAGGTCTTTATTGTAATTTATTTAAGAGGACACAACACATTATCTTGTGTCATAATTCCTCTAACAAGGCTACCCCTAACAGGGTAAATCTCCTAACAGGGCTAGAGATAAATCCCTTAACCGAGTGGTACCTAAAAGTGTCTTTGTAAACTCCTAACAGGGTTAATCTCCTCATAGGGCATACTTTAGAAGAGTGCATTTCTTTGTGGGTACTAATTCCCACCATGGTTTTTCTCAATTTGGGTTTCCACGTAAAAAAATTGTGTTAAGTGTTTCATTGCTTTGTGGATGTACTTATACATTTGAAGTTTCCATTTTCTACTATTAAGTTAATCTTGCAAATGCTAATATAAGGTTTAAAATTTTTCAATCGGTTGATTAGTGATTCACACCCCCTCTAAGTAATCTAATCTATTAGGACAAATAAAAGGGACTAACATTCACAATTATATCTAGAATAATGTCATTAAGAGTGTTGGAAATGAGTTGAGTAACTAAGAGGGGAGGGGTGGATCATTTACCACAAAAAACAAATCCAATTCCCTTAGATGTCTTAATCAAACTTATCACACTGCTCAGTTAATAAAAGATATTCTATTGTAACTTGGTTAACAAAGAAATCTTAAGATATTAAATGTGATTAACCTTTAGTGATTAAGTGTAGAAACATAAAGCATAAAGAAAATAGTATGTACACAAATGACACCAAGATTTAACGTGGAAACCCAATTTGGGAAAACTACCAATTGCAACTAGTTCCTATTTTTCACTCTTCTGAAGTGAGCCCTGTTAGGAGCCAACCCTGTTAAAGGTTACAAAACACACTGTTAGGTGTGACCCTGTTAGAGGATTTACTCACCCTATTAGGAGTGTCCTTGTTAGAGGTATTCAAACACTTCAATGTAGAAATGCCACCTTGTGAGAGTATTTATGAAAGATTGTTAAGTCTACTATGTTAAGAGATTTGGATCACTACTACAATTGTTAGAGAGTAACAATGAGTTGACCTGAATGAAGAAGCAACTGGCTTTGTAGATTTATATCTTTGTTCAAGCTTTAATTGGATCCTCACTAATCAAATATTCTTTTGCAGCTTAGTCTGGATATTTTGTCCTTAATCAGAATTCCTTCTTACTTCACCTTCACTCTTCATATCAAAACTCTACCTCATATTCAATCCAAACATGACCTTGTATATATATGATAATGTTTGTCAAGTTGGCTTGAATACCATTCCAAATAAACAATAAAACTCAAATCTGTCGGTTGCAATTAACCAATTAAACATAAAGTGTAAAGTGTTGTAAGTTGGCTGACACTAAATGCATAACTCGGTTAAGACTGTAATCCTTTGATGCCCAAATGTTACTCGATTGAAACTAAACTTAGTGTATTTCCCAATTGAACTCGATTAATATTGCAAATCACTGGGCTGATACTAGAGTCTTCTTCAATTCCTGAGAGAGCTCAGCATACACTGACTATGCTCGGTTAGGTTTAGACATTTGTTTATACATTTGTGTAACATCAATGACAATTTACATAATTGAATAATTGTCTTCAATAATCTCCCTCTTTGGCATTGATGGCAACACAACATGTCATTATACAACTAATTTTAGAGAAATAGAAATAAGAATAAAATTTATAATGTCCTTAGTTTTATTGTTATTCTCATCTAGAAAACTCCCTCTTACATCAATCTTTGTCTTTGATTAAATTTATCCCTCTAATATACTGATTTCTTTTTCATGACATTAATAATCTCTCCATCATTGACATCCAATGCCAAAGACTCCATCCAATGAAGTTGTAATGTACCTAATGTACTAATTCATATGCAATAAGCTATGACAATCTGCATCAACTTGTTAGATCTTCACTATAGATCAGTTGATGCATCACTAATATGTTCTTTAGTGAGCCTCAGTTAGGGGAATCACCCCTAGCTTCCCTCTAATATATAAGAATGAATCCTTAGGTAAAGGTTTTGTGAATATGTCTGCAATTGTTTCTTTAGTATTCACATATTCCAACCTTAATTCATTTTCCTGAACCAGTTATCTCAAGAAATGACACTTTATTGCAATATGCTTAGTCATAGAATGCATCATAGGGTTCTTTGAAATGTTAATATCACTAGTGTTGTCATAGTAGATAATAACTGGTTCTTTGATTTCCTCCTTCATACCTGACAACAACTATTTGAGCCATATGATATTTGAACAATTCATTGTTGCAGGAACATACTTTGCCTCTATTGTAGACTGATAAATGTGATTATGCTTCTTGCTAGTCAGAGAGACTAACCTCTTTCCAAGAGAGAACGCTCCAACACTGGTGCTCTTTTTGTCATCAACACTTCCTACCCAATCAATATCATTAAAAGTCTTCAAATCAAAGTTTCCTCCTTTCTTATCCCATAATCCATAATCTTTAGTACCCTTAAGATATATCAGAATCCTTTTGATAGCCATCAAATTATTCTCTCTAGGATAGCTGAAAACCTTGCAACAATGGCAACCGTTAATTCAATATAAGGCCTAGTGTAAATAACATATTGAAGTTTACCAATCATGGATCTGTAGGTAGTCTAATTTACCTCCTTTGAATCATCATCTTAAGACAACTTATGTCCAGTAGACATAGGTGTCCCAACTGGTCTGGAATCTTCCATTCCAAATTTCTTTAGTATCTCTTTGATGTATTTAGAATGAGTAATGTAGATACCATCCTTCATATGATGAACTCGTAAACCAACAAAGAATTTGGTTTCTCCAAACATAGACATCTCAAATTCCTTACTCATTTCTTCAAAGAATGATTTGCATAAATCATCATGTCCAGTGAATAGTATATCATCAACAAATATTTCTGCTAATAGTATCTTGTTTTGAGTTCCTTATTTGATGTACAAGCCATTATTATCATTAGTTTTCTAAAATCCAATACTTACCATGTAACCATGAAGTCTTTCATACCAAGCTATAGGAGCCTGCTTTAGTTCATACAAATATTTGTGCAATTTTCAAACCATATTATTTTTGTTAGTATCAACAAAACCTTCAGGTTTTTCAATATAGACTTCCTCTTCCAGGATTCGATTCAAGAATGGAGATTTTACATCCATTTGGTATACCTTGAATCCTTTATGTGATGCATATGCTAGAAGAGTTCTGACTCCTTCAAGTCTTGCAACAAGAGAAAAAGTTTCTCCATAATCAATACCCTCTTCTTGAGCATTTCCTTTACACACTAATATTGCCTTGTTTCTAGAAACTTCACCTTTTCATTCAACTTGTTTCTAAAACCCCACTTAGTACCAATCACATTCTTGTCTTTTGGTCTAGGCACAAGAGTCCAGGTCTTGTTCTTTTCTATCTGCTCAATCTCTTCATTCATGGCCTCTATCCAAATTTCATCTTTCAAATCATGTTTAATGGATCTAGGTTCAATTTCACTAAGAAAACATGTACCTTTAAGTTCTTCCCTTGTCATTATACCTTTTGTTTTATCTTTAATTATTTTCTTAGGTGCATGATGCCTTCTGACATATTTGGCAAGTACAGGTTCCTTCTTCTTTGATTCTGGGCTTGCTTCACTTGGTCCATCATGCTCAAACATTATGTTCTTCTCTTCTGACTGAGACCTGATTACCTCTGTCTGAGACTCGGTTACCTTTGTCTAATACTTCGTTTCCTCTATCTGTGACTCAGTGTCCTCTGTCTGTGAGTCAGTTGCAACTCTTAGCAGCTCAGGTTGCATAGGCTGCAAAAAAATTTGTGCTAATTAATTTAGTGGTTGGTATGGTTTCTATCCAATCACCATTTCTTGTGTCTTAGGTATAGTATCAGGTTCATAATCCACAAATTTCCTTTATTCCTTAGGCTCTTTACTTCTATTTTCTTCACTTCTCTCTGCAAACTCATCAATCTTTACATATAAACTTTATATGACTTTATGAGTAGTAAGATTCAAACATTTATATGCTTTTTTTTTACAGGAGTAGCCTAGAAATACGCCTTCATCACATTTTACACCAAATTTTTTATTTCTTTCTTCCTTCAAGATGTAACATTTACTTCTTAATAATTTGAAATAACGAATATTGGGTTTATAGCCATACCATAATTCAAAGGGTGTCTGATCAGTACCTTTCTTCAGTTGAACTCTACTCAAGGTGGGAACTGCAGTACTGATAGCTTCCTTCCAGTTTGGTTGCAACATTATTTTCAATCATCAAGGTCCTTGCACAATCCATAATAGATCTGTTTCTTCTTTTTGTTATTCCATTTTTTTGTGGTTTACCATGGATAGATACTTGTCTCTTGATTCCTCTTTCATTACTAAATTCATTGAACTGATTAGAAATGAATTCACCTCCTCTATCAGATCTTAGGCACTTTAGTTTATTTTTTGTTTCCTTCTCAACTCTGGAAAGGTACCACTTAAACTTCTGAAATGCTTCTGATTTTTCTTTGAGAAACATAACACTCATCATTCTAGAATGATCATCAACAAATAGAATGAAATACTTCTCTCCAATGTAACTTGTTGTTTCAATTAGTCCACATAGATCATTATGCACTAACTCCAATAATTCTTCGGTATGGTAATTCTTTCTCTTCAAACTAGTTTTTCCCATCTTCCCAATTTGACATTGTTTGCACATTACCAATTCAGGTTTCTTAAAATTAGAAATACCTCTTACTCTTTTGTTCTTTCTTATGTTGACCAGGTTATCAAAATTCACATGACATAATCTTTTATACCATAACCAGTTTTCTTCTACTTGTGCAATAAAACATTAACTTTCAGTGAGATCAAGATAGAATATATTACCTTTTGTTTGCTTTCCAGTTCCAACTATATTTCATTTACCATCTAGGATCTTGGACTTACCATTAATGAATTCTACCTTGAAACCAATGTTATTCAATTGTGCCACACTCTTTCACATAGCAAGGTTCATTATTCCCAAATCTGACACTCCCACCATCAAAGTGCTCAAGATTTTCAAATTTTGTTTTATCACTAGTCCTATGGTGAGAACAATCACTATTGAAATTATCCAAGTGTCATTAACATGAGAGAAAAGTGCAGTCTTTTCATTTTCTTCATTATCTGACTCATCCTTAATAGAAATGTAAACCATTTCATCTTCATCTTCATCACTATCAAAATCTTTTTCAATATAAAAATATTTCTTACCTTTGTGCTTGTAGATTTTATGACTTTTGAAATATTTATTTCCTTTGTAATTTTTGAACTTTCTCTCCTCTTTTTCTTCTATGTTTGGACACTTAGCAGTAATGTGGCCAACCTCGTCACATGAAAAGTAAATCAATGGTATTCTTCCTTTGTACTTTCCTTTTCCTCTGGTAGCTCTCTTTGCAAGTAGTGCTTTAATGCTTTCTAGATCTTCATCATCAGATTCATCATCACTATCATTGTCAATGTGTTTTCCTTTTGAGTTTCTATCCATCTTACCAAGGTTTAATTTCGCTTTGAATGCAAACTCAAAATTGATAGGATTAGGAGAATAATTGTCAAAATTGTCCAACTCAAAAGTTGTTATCCTTCCAACTAATGCATCTAGAGTTATATCATTACTAAACCTCATCTCTTGAATAGATGAAACTCTAATTGCATATATACGAAGTAAAGTTCTCAATACCTTGCTAACCATTGTTTTGTCTTCAATATTTCCACCAGCAGCTCTAATGGTACTAACACTTTTCATGATTCTTTCACTGTATTTTTTAATGTCTTCTCCTTCTTTTATTTTCATCTGATCCAACTGACCTCTGATACTCTCTTCTTTGTCTCTCTTTACATTGTCATCTCCTACATGGATTTCATGCAGTTTCTTCCACATATCATAGGCAGTAGAGCAGTCCTTGACTTCATCAAATTTTGAATAGCTGAGTGAATAAGCTATATCAATCATCATTATGTTATGATTCTACATGTCCACCATATGATCGATAGAAAAAAATCTAGGTGGTTCCACATACTTGTGGTCTAGGAATTGCAAACTAGTATCTCCAAAAGTAGATAGATGTAGCCTCATCAACTCTTGCCATGCGAGAAAGTTGTCTTTGTTAAGCTTGAGGATATCCCTTCTGTAAGACATCTTTGATCTTTAGCTTAGGCCTTGAAACCTTCCCTGAAAGTTGCAAATGCTCTGATACCAATTGTTGGAAATGAGTTGAGTGGCTAAGAGGGGAGGGGTGCATTAGTTACAACAAAAACCAAATCCAAGTCCCTTAGATGTCTTAATCAAACTTATCACTCTGCTCGGTTAATAAAATATATTATGTTGTAATTCAGTTAACAAAGCAATCGTAAGATATTAAATGTGATTAAAATTTAGTGATTAAGTGTAGAAACATAAAGCATAAATCAAATAACAAGTACAAAAATGACACCAAGATTTAATGTGGAAACCCAATTTGGGAAAACCACCAATTGCAACTAGTTACTATTTTTCACTCTTATGAAGCGAGCCTTTCTAGGAGACAACCCTGTTAAAGGTTACAAAATACACTGTTAGGTGTGACCCTGTTAGAGGATTTAATGTGCCCTGTTAGGAGTGGCCTCGTTAGAGTTAGAGTTCTTCAAACACTTCAATGTAGAAAGGCCGCCTTATGAGAGGATTTATGAAACACTGCTAAGTCTACTCTGTTAAGAGATTTGGATCACTGCTACAATTGTTAGAGAGTAACAATGAGTTGACCTGATTGAAGAACCAACTGATTTTGCAAATTCAAATCTCTATTCTGGCTTTAACTGATCCTCACTGATCAAGTATTCTTTTGTAGCTCAGTCTCAATATTCTGTCCTTAATTAGAATTCCTTTCTACTTCTCCTTCACTCTTCATATCAAAACTCTACCTCATATTCAATCCAAACTTGACCTTGTATATATATGATAACATTTGTCAATTTGGCTTGAATACCCTTCTGAATAAACAATAAAAATCAAATTTTTTGGGTGCAATTAACCAATTAAACATAAAGTGTAAACTACTGTAATTCGGATGACACTAAATGCATAACTCGGTTAACACTATAATTTTTTGATGCCCGACCGTTACTCTGTTGAAACTAAACTTACTGTACCACCCGAGTGAACTTGGTTAATACTGCAAATCACTTGGTTGATACTGGAGTCTTCTTCAATACCCGAGAGAGCTTGGCATACATTGACTATGCTCGGTTAGGTTTAGACATTTGTGTAACATCACTACATTTGTGTAACATCAATGACAATACACAATTGAATAATCATCTTCAACAAAAAGACCTCTTTATTCAGCCAAATTTATCCTTTGACCAATACCCTAAAATGAAATATAATTCATTCACAATTATACAAAAAATGGAGGAAGCTCGACTGAAGTAAATGTTTCTCTAAGCATTAAAACTACTAAAAAATATCTATGATAATGTCAAAAGTGTAATTCTTTCAAATATATGAAAAATTAAAGATTTAATTATTTTACTTGATGTCTCCTTGTCCAAAAAAATATTACAAAGAATCGTTTCATGTTAGCACTAAAATCTCTTTCAAACACACACACACACACACACACACACATGTGTGTGTGTGTGTGTGTGTGTGTGTGTGTGTGTGTGTGTGTATGTATAGATATATGTCTATGTATATATATATATA
>MU225096.1:493805-514256 GCA_018584345.1 Thuja plicata
ACATATACATATACATACATATATATATATATATATATATATATGTATATATATATATATAGTAATAAAGGTGCAAACGGTCTTGTGGAAGGTGGTATTCTTGAGTAAATTGTGGCTTGATAAGGAGCATCCAATACTAGTCATTGACAATGTCACTGAAGAAGACCATGTCAGAATTGAACTCAAGTCAAAGGCTTGATTGTTACTTTCAATATTGTTGCCTCAAAAAATAGAATTTTCACGAAGGTAAAAATTTGCAAATAGTGGATGGATGGCACATTCTATAGTGGTTGGAGGTCAATCAAACAATAGAGGTAAAGTTGCAAATAGTAGATGGATGGTGTGTTTTATAGGTTCATATAGACCTAAAAAGACATCAAAGATTGTATAATGGAGGCGTAGCTAAGTATGGACACAAGCTACCAAGAAAAGAATTTAAAAATATTGTAAGCAATGATAAGGGGTACAATTTTATCTTGACCAAGCATTATTTATAATAAGTTTATCTTCTCTCATGCCTTCTAAACTTTCACTTCCCCTATGCAACCTAACTGCAAAAAAAACACCAAAGCACCTTATATAGGAGAAAATATATTGTGTTCATACCACCCAAAGAAGTTTCTACCTGGGCGCACAAAAGACATGGCTACAATTTCCCATGTCATTGAATTGCCCTTGCCGATAACAATCATACTCAGTTGTTTCAAACAAAAAATCTGCAAAAAATAAATCTTGTAGGAATTCCACAAAATCATGGCTCAATATAGCCAAGAACAAATATATTTAACCAACAAAGACATCAATTAGGCCAAAAAACTAGTTTTTGACCAAATTCAAGAGATCGATACATATGGGTAGACGATCAAATCACAAATTTCATGTTTTTGAAATATTTTCTATATAACCAAAAACATAAAATATTAAAATTTACATCATTTATAGAACTGTGTTTGAAGTATGTTGATATTGGAAGAAGCGTGCATTCATGGTTCTGATACCATGTTGGAATAAGCTAGGAATATGAAAGCACAAAATTGTTCTTCCACTAGTCAAATAAAAAATAATAGGATAACTGTGATATAATATGAAGAGTATATGAATACAACGAGGTAGCTTGCATATAAACGCAAGACAAATGATGTAGGAACGTAGGTCTCAATTTGTGAATAACTCTCCAAAGATGGAACACTTGTAAACTCCCTTGACAAGCATGTGATCAAGTGTTAAACATGAATTCAATAGGTGTCTCGCAAAGTGAAGACATGTTTTTTAACCACAAGAGGGGAGACAAAAGCATGAAAAATCCTTTGTAAACTTAAGCTAATGTGAATAGGTCAATCCTAGAATAATGATTAGATAATTAGGTTTATAATGATACTATTTACACTAATATCTTATTGGGGTGAACAATCATTTATTATAGTACCTAGAAAATTACCTTTTGTACATAGTTAAAAATTCACCATACATGAACTTTTAGTTTGATTGAAGACTATATTCTAGCAACACACCATTCATAATCTTTTATTAATATATTTGTAATCTATTTTCTCTAGTTTGCTCATGAATTCTCCCTCCTAGTTGAGCTTGAATAGGATAACCATAGTCTTGTAGGATTGTTAGGGAGAATGTTTTGAATAATCCTTCCTTCTCATCACATGGAAATATATTTTGCTTAAATTTTTAACATATTGATTATAAACTAAAGTGAATTCATTCGATGATCTAATTTCAAATCTCAAGGGCTCCCCAGCCAGGCATGGAGGCCTGGCTACGGGCTCTGGTTTTGGTGTAGGTATGGAGAATGTCACGGTGGACATGGTTAATCCTTTGGTTGGCTCTCCAGTACAAGATTTGAGTCTCGCGTCGCAGGTTTCAGATTCTTCTTTGTGTGGTATGGAGAATCAACCTCCCTGCCAGGCTATCACGACCTGCTCCTCACCTATGTTGGGTTTAGCCATGACTCCTTTGAAGGAATTTTTGTCTCATCCTTCGCCTCTTGGCCCATTGAAAGCTAGAGAGAATATCTTAGAGAATGGGCCTAGCCCTGCTTTGGTGGAAAAGAGCTCCAAGGACCCACTAGTAGGGTCCCAAGAAGAGATAAGCACTGAGAATGTTGAGGTCAACCCCTCTACAACCAAAAAGTGGTCAGAAATCCTGGGAGCCAAACATGTGGGAAAGCATTCTTCTTCTGTGGGAGTTGTGAAGGCAGGTTTCCTGGTTGGTGAAGTCGCTATTTTTTTTCCTGACTCTCTGGTGGATCACTATGTTTTTTCTATGGAGTTCACTCTGGTTGGTAAGTTCCTGGGCCCTTGGCCCAATATTGAACTAGTTAGATCTTTTGTTAAGAAAAGATGGTTTTTGAAGGGTTAGGTCCACATAGCTTCTTTACCTAAGGGGTTTTTATCCTTTGATTTTTCTAATAAAGATGATCGGGATTATGTCCTGTGTGGAGGTCCTTGGATGTTTGGAAGAATGGTTGTAGCCTTCCGTAAATGGACTCCAAACTAGGATTACTCTAAAAATTTCTTCAAGGCCACCCCAGTCTGGGTCAGGTTTTTCTAGTTTTCCTCTCAAATACTAGAATGAGGAAGTCTTCAAGGGCTTTGCTTCCACTTTTGGTGGGGAGCTTCTTTTGATTGATACAATGATGGCACCCAAATCCCGTTTGGTTTTTTCCAGGATTTGTATCAACATTTTTCAGTTTGATAACCTTCCATCGGTTATCAACATCATCTCTAAACTAGGTATTTGGAAGTAGGAAGTGGAATTTGAATCCCTTCCCTTTGCCTACTTTGTGTGTCACAAAATGGGTCATTGGGAAAAAAAATTATGCAAAGAAAGTAAAAAAGGATCCTAAAACAACGGTTTCTGGCCCAAATCCTCCTAAGTAGCCCAAACAAATTTGGAAGGAGAAGAAGCCTCCTATTTTGGATAAAGGTGAGAGCATTAACAAGGTTGATCCAGTTCTGGAAGGTAGTCAAGGAGATATGGTCAAATCTAATGGGATAGAAAACCTAGAAGAGGGGGAATTTGTGGACTCTGTTACCCATGTCTCAGACTCTCTGATGAAGGAGGTGCTTGTGAAGGTTTTCATTCCTATCCAGGATGATGATATCAACCTCAAGAGTTTACAATTCAATGAAGAAGGAGCCTTTCTTACTGTTCAGTCGGATAGTGATACAATGGGGGAGGATTCCCTGCCTAGCAATCCTGAAAAGTCAGAGGAGGATTTTTCCTCTACTCCAGATACCCAGTCTGGTAGTGGAGATGATTATGCTTTTTCTCATGAAGGTTTGGATATTTTTGACCTAAATGGAGCTCCCTAGACCACTCATATGGGGAAGAAGAAAAAAAATAGTAGAGAAAGCTCTCAACTCCTCGTTCAAAGGGAATGGTTACTCGTAGTAGGGCTAATTGGGGATCTAAGGCTTGAAGCTTGAAGGTGGATGTAGGATCTCAAAAGAGAACCCCAGGATGGATCTCAAAAAAATATATTAGAGAGAGAAAGAAAAAAGGATATTGCAGATGGTAAGCAATAGACCATCTAGGATGTCCATACTCTGATTAAGAAATGAAAGTTATTTCATGGAATATTAGGGGGTTGAATGCCTCCCACAAGAAGGATACGCTTAGGAACCTAGTAAGAGATCATAAAATTGACATCATTCTTGTTCAAAAAACTAAGATGGTAAAAGATAAGGTTGAAAAAATTAAAATCTTCAAAAATGGTGGTGTTTCTCGATCCAGCTCTGATGGAGCCTCGGGTGGTATTCTTGTCTTTTGGAACCAGAATAATATTAGAGGTGAAATTCTAAATAATGATATGAACTCTTTGAGAATTAAATTTATCCACATCAAGTCTGATTTTGAATGGGTTACTACTAATATCTATGCTCCTAACTCCAAAGCTGGTAGGCCTTAATATTGAAAGATTGTTGAGAATCAAAGGCTATATTTCCGTGATTCTCCCTAGCTGGTTATGGGAGATTTTAAATGTCCTCTAAAAGATAATGAGAATTTTGGAGGGGTTTATAGCCTGAGTCAACTGGAGGGTAGATTTGAGCTCATGGATTTTGTAAATAGACAGGCTCTTGTTGATATTGATCTTTAGGGTGTTAATTACACTTGGTCTAATAGAAGAGTGGGAGCAGACCTTATTCAGGTTCGTTTGGATCATGCCTTGATCTCTAGGAGTTGGCTCAATAGATTTTTCTGCTCGCTTTCCTCTATCACGAAGGTTGGGTCAAATCACTTCCCTCTCTCCTTTTTTATGATCTGATGAAGGTAAAGAAAAATTTCCCCTTCAAATTTGAGAAAATGTGGATTGATCATCCGGTGTTAGAGAAGAAAATTAGGGATTTGTGGAGTGTTAACATTCAGGGGTTTTCTATTTTTTGGGCTTCTAAGGAACTCCAGCATATAAAAATAAATATTAAATCTTGGAGTAAGGAAGTGTTTGGTGACATCTTCAAAGTCTTGAGCTAGATCTACAAAAGGAACTTAAAGTTATTCATGACACTATCCAGTAGATAGGTGTGCATGCTAAAAGTGGCCTTCTTACTTAGTAGTACACTTCAACATAGTCATTATACTTTAGTTGCATACAAGAATGAATATGGATTCATTCACCCTGCATGTCTGAAAGAGTCAACCTATTTCCTTCTAGAAGACAGGAGTATGAGCTTGCTCTCATATCATTGCAAGCTCAGTGACCACACACTAACCTAAATGAAGGATTTAGAGCTATATGTTGAAAGTAAAATGTTGATTAATATAAATGATTATGCAGTTTGTTGTTCATACAAGCTAGTTTAGATTCAATTTTAGAGGCCCTAAATGAAATATGAAATATTCTTTTTTAAAACACCAAATTCAAAGTGTGCTCTAAGATTAGATTTGCATGCTTGAATAAAAGTAAACAAAAAATGCTAGATAAATGAAAGCTAAAATGAAAGAAAGCTAAGATGAAAATGTAGCATAATAACGTTAATAAAAAAATTAGGATCCTTTGAGAAGGAAAACAGTTTCTCTTTTATAGAAATCTCTCTCGAATTGACGGTCAAGATCGAACAAAAGGAGTGGCTCAGATTCGATTGAAGAAGCACAATCCATGTGCAAGTGATTCGATTGGTCAAGAGAGTTAGATGACTAAACTGACTAATCAGTTATTTTGGAAAGTTTTATATCTAGTTTTCAATTAACTGAAATGTTTCCAAAATGATAAACATTGGAGAATCAATTAACTGAGTGGAACTGGATTGTTTCCAAAATGATAAACCAGTTAACTGAATTCGATGATGTCATATGCATTTTTAATAAATTAATTGATTTTGAATGCACATTTATGTTTTTTATAATTAATTTAATTCCTTTTTGATTTAATTGACAATTTTGTAATTTTTATTTAATTAATATATCAGAATATCAATTAAATAATTAACATAAGGTTTATTTGCCAATGTATTATGATTTTAGGAATTAATTAATTAATTAATAAATAATGATGATTGATTAGGACCTAGGGTTTAGGTCAGATTAGCTATAAATTGATAGATTAAAGAATTACCTTTTTGATTTAGGACTTAGAATAATCAAGATTAGGGTTTCTTGATTAATTGTTGAGATTGGGGGTCTAGGGTTTAGATGACCATTTTTAGGTGATTAAATTTTCCCCTCTTTGAATTGATGTATGATCAGTGCATTGATTCAAAGACTTGTTAGCGAGAAGACCCATAATAGTTTAATTTGAAGTGATGAAACCATTCTTTTGAAGAAGAAGACTGACTTCGAGCTTGATTAGATGAAGATCAATCAAAAGATATAAAACAAAATGCTCAGTTTGATTTGAAGTGATGAAAATAAACATCTATCAGGAACTCTTAAACCTTTTTGATTGGTTTGAATGAATAACCAGTTTGATTTGAAGTGATGAAACTAATTACTGTTAAGAGATTTGATTAGCAAGAAAATTGACTTTATTTGAAGTGATGAAGCCAATTTGATCAATGTATCTGGTTTCAATAATGAATAGCTCATATAAGACCGATCTTGTCTAGTTTCGAGTGTATTCACCACTGTATAAGACCATTAATTAGGTTGCCTTTGATTTAAGATGATCTCAACTTTATTTGATGTGATGAAGCTGAGATGCCCCAAGAGATGGGGTTTGCATTGAGGATGTGATCATTGGAATGTTGATGTCCTAATTCTGCCCCCTCAGGAGTGAAATTGAAATATAGCTAGGTGCCCTAGTGATGAGAAGAAATTTGATTGATTAGACAATTTAGGAAGAAAGTGATCTGATTAGAAAGAGGTCCCACGTGGTTAGGACAAAAGATGTACTTGATGAGAGATCTTGTTAACCAATATTGACCAAAAAATAAGATACATGGATTGATTAGAAGAAAAGCATAAGAGATTTCTATTGGTTGTACAAGTAGTCAGTTGCATATTTTGATTTTCGTCTTGAAAATGGAATCAGGACAGTCTAATTAGCGAGGGGTGTCATGACCACTTGATGATGAGAAGATTGATCGATAAGAACCTCAGATCCTTCACCTTGGAGATAGATATCAATATTCTGTTGATTTCAACACCATGTAGATGTAGATGCAAATGTAGATGCAAGACTAACATGAATGCAACCTAAGGTTTAGTCACTGAGCTTTAGCATTGAAAATTTTCATCATTGAGCATTTTTGGAACATCGGAATTGATACAATCCTTATTGGTGCCACTGCGACCATAAGAATATGAATATGACTTGCATCGGATAAGATATGAGAAACTAACATAAGCATCAAGGCACAAAAGCTGAGATGACCTGAACATCATTTCTAGTTGATGTTGAAAGATTAAACCAGTATCAAGGAATTCAAAGCCAAGATAACCATGAGTGCAATCTTACATAAACAAATAGAACAATAACAGTCAAAAAGATAGTTCCAACCTCACCTTGGCGTACAAATAAACATGATCGCGGGATGTGAGGCTTTTCCACCTTAATGCAGGAGCTCTTACCACATACACTCAGTTTATTTGATGTTGCAGGATCATCAGAACCACACCAACAAGTAGTAGACAAAGAAAAGATTAACAAAAATCAATGAGCACAAACAACATACGAATAGAAGTTCAGCATACTTCAGCCAGTTTCAAAGTTTGCAGATGTATATATGTAGGAGGTGTTGAGAAACACCATCGTTCTTGTGAGTGCTTTGTGTTTGAGTGCTATCGATCTATTTTTTACCTTTGCAATATCCAATGTGTGTTAAGAAACATAGATGTGTCCAAAGGTAGTGTTAAGAAATATTGTTAATTATGGTGTTGAGAAACACATGTTTGTGTTAGTAGCGAGTTGTCCTTCAAAAATGATAAGATTGCTGACTCTAGTGTAAGCCAAAGATGTGCTCAAATTTGGGGACCCATGCCCCTAGTAGAAAACAATGATGACTGAATTGACTCATACTACGAGGACAAAGCCAATTTGATTGCCCCTAGGTTATGACTCTAGATCAGTTTCAAGCCAGGAGGGTTCTCAGAAGAACTAGTGTCACAAAAGTGACTAAAAGATATGTACAAACTGAACCAAAAGATTTCCAAGACTGAGCATTGATAGATAGAGCACTAAGTACAAGAGGTGCATGTTTACCAGGTTTTTACCTACTTGGCAGAGATTCTATTTTTTCTACCATGACACCTGTTTACCAAGTTTTCACCAAGGCACTTTTTCATCTTTTTTAATTTTTTTTGTATTTTTCCATTTTTTATCTTTTGGTTGATGCATCAAGGCACCTATTGCTAGGTCTTCACCAAAATGATCATTTTTTTAGGAAATTTTATGATTTTTAGATTTTTTAGAGATTAACCGATCTCAAGCAAGATCACATTGGTTTTCCCCCAATGTCTAGCAATGTTTAGGACATTGCAGATGGAATAGAAAGATGATGATGAGGTGAATAGACAATGATGGATGAAGAGGGAGAAGGCAACCCTCAAAGACAATCTCCTCAAGATTACCCAAGCTAGGGAAAAAAGAATATAGAAATATAGGCTCATGGAGTAGTGCTGGATAGCATATAGGACAATGACTAGATGTCATGAAAAGCATGTAGTCCAAAAGAATGGACATTTCAAGAGACTTTTGAGAAACAATTTTGCATTTTTCATTCTTCATTTTGATCAAGACCAAAGGGTCAATGTTGGATAGGATATAGCTATGATAGCGCAATTAGGATAAAGGGTGATGGAGGTATACATGAATGTCTTGGGAGGATGTTCAGAGATAGGCTCAACCTTGTCAAGATCACCGGAAGGAACATGGATTCTCACAAACTTGCTCGTTGTAAGATATGATGGATGGGATGACATGGAAGGAACTTTCCCCCAAGTGAAGATTGCAAGTAGGAGGAATTACACATGACATGTGTTTTCCACATTTTCATCATGGTATTTATCCAAGGCGCTACAAGAAGTGGTTTTCACCATAGGACGAATTGATTTATCTTTACTTTTGCTACCAAGGTGCATGTTTACCAGGTTTTCACCAAGGCACTTTTTCTTTTCTTTTCTTATTTTTTTTTACTTTTGATTTTATGGAGGAACTTAAGCTTCATTCTCTTTGGATAGTTCTCCTTTGAAAAATATGCTAGGATAGGCCAAGGCCGCTGAAAGTATGCTCAAAGATGCTGATAAGGTGATGGTAGAGAAGAAATGGAGGATAAGGCAAATGGTAGCTATGGATTTATGTGATGGACTCGATAAGAGGGATGGAAGGATATGGGATGGATGGGTAAGAGGTAGGTATAGTATATTGCATAGGATATGGTGATAAGATCAACATTGACACACCCCTTGAAGGGTAGTGGACGGATGGAGGAAAAGTGGATGGAATAGCTTGAGACTTTGATGTATGAGTGGATATGGATCTTGGTATACGAGGACCCAAGATGGATGTAGCATTCAAGGTAATGGATTTTGGGACATGAGGACCCAAAAGAGAGTTAGAATATGGGATATGTTTAGATGGAGATGCAAAGGAAGACTTTGGAAGCTTGGATTTCAACTCTGACTTTTCCTTTTTGTTCAAGTCTTTTAAGAGAGACTTGGGAATCCACATAGCATTTGATTTTCTTTTTGTATTCAATTCCTTTGGAAGAGACTTGGGAATCCACATAGATTTTTATTTTCTTTTTGTAACAAAATCCTTTAGAAAAGACTTGGGAATCCACATAGCTTTTGATTTTTCTTTACTTTTGGATGGTTTAGAACTCCATTCATCCATGATGGATTTAGGAACCCATATTTTCTTTGATTTTTTTCTTTACTTGGATCTAGAATGCAATTCTTCCATGATGGATTTAGGAACCCATATTTGCTTTGATTTTATTCTTTTCTCAGTGGATCTTTGTGGTCTCTTTGTAGTCACATGCCGATTAGATGGCACATAGTGATTTTCATAGGTACGTGGATTCTTGTATTTCTGATTTCTTCATTGCACATCCAAATTGCTTCCAAAAGACTTGGGAATTGTTGATGAATAGGACTAATATGACTCGTTCCCATGGATTGGTTGATAAGGAGATTTCAAGGGTGTATGTCTTTGTTTATCTTGATAGGGGATAGGATAAGTGGATGGAGGGATATAAGTACCCAATATGGATGGAAGGTTTGACACTTTCAGCTTTGATATATAGGGACCAAGGATGGATTTGGAGGATGGTGAAGGTTGGTGCATATGTTTGAATGGATGGATATAAGGTGTGTAAGGAATATCAATATCTTTAGAGTGAGGTACATTTCCAAGGCTCTTCTCATTTCAATTCATCTTTATATCAATAGTAGCATGAGCAGTTTTGATAGGAGCAACTGAAGCTTGAGGAGATTTATTATTCTGCAAGGGATTTACAAGAATGGTGTTTTCTTGAGGTGGATATGGAGAAGCATGAAAAGAATATGATGGGATGCTCTAATATTGAAAAGGATCATTATATGGTGTACAAAGGGCACCTTTCTCTTGATTTTCAATAGGCCTATTAGAGATGCCAGAAAGGATATCTTGATCTTGCTTGGGAGATGGATAGATATCTTCTTGGAAGACATGGAAGGGGATGAGAGAATCATCATGGGAATCTTGAGGTATGTGACTTTGGTCAACCGTTGGATAAATATGGATAGTGTCTTGATCTTGATCATTACTAATATTTATTTCTTCACATTTTGGATTTCCCTCTTGACATGGAGCCACTTCTAAGGACAAGGTAGAAGTGTTGATCTGTATGAAGGATTCTTGATAGGCTGATGGAGTATCATTTTGATTAAGCATGATAAAAGTTGAATCACATGGAAGATTTGGGTTGATGATATTAGAAGCCTGAGAAAGACTTATAGACATATGATGATTAGCTTGGATCTCTTTTAGAGATAGTCCTTGAGGGTAGACATAGTCATCATTAGGCTCAATTCTTGATAGAGATGATGAATATTTAGGAGATAGAGGAATGGTGGAAGAAGTAGATGGGATATGCAAACCATTGATAGACATGGATTCTTGATATTGATCATGCTCAAGATTAGTATCTTTGCTAGATGATTCATTAGGATTTTCCACTTTCATTATGTGATCATCTATGAGATCTTGGATTTTATGTTTCAACTCCATGCAAGATGAAGTTTTATGCTCATTGCTTCGATGATATGCATAGTAGTTACTCAAGAATATTCATCCATGTGACGTGTCTTGAGGTAATGTGATGAGATCATCATCAAGAAGTTCTCCCAATGCTGATTTATAAGATTGTCCCAAAGGAGTAAAGATTCTCTCTAAAGGATAATTAGACACTTCTTGACTTGCAATATATTTCTTTTGCGGATAGAAAAGAATTTCATTTGATTTTGAAGAGAAAGGAAGTATGGATGACTCCTAATCATAGAGAAAAGGAAAGATTGATGAGGACTTGTTGGATTGTGTATCCTTTTCTCCCTTTAATTCTTGGATTTTAGATTTTAAAGATTCAAGCTATTTTGATAGAGCTTCCATAAGAATCTCTTCTTGCGTGTTGTTAGGACCATAAGGTTTAGCCCATTTTATTTTATACATTGTAATATTGGGTTGATATGCTTTCATCAAAGACTAAAGCGGAGGTATGATGAATTGATTGATTGACTATCAGGTGTTGAACTGATATCTAAAGTGTTGATTAAGTCAAAGACCAAAGGACAAAGGAGATAAAGTCAACTTGAGAGAGAAGAAACAACTCCGATCTTGAGTCAAGGTTAACAAACCTGCTCTTAAAACTTAGGATAAGGACAATGCAAAAAAATATGATTAAAGATAATAAGTCACTTAGACTAGCACATCGAAATCAAATTTAGAAACAACAACGAGTCAGACTATCAACAGATTGCAGTCAAAGATAGACTAGTGATGATGTTGTTGAGAACACAAATTTTGTGAAAATTTGGATAGAACATTCACAATAGAAAACCAATTTGGGCAGCAATTAATAGGTATGTCTCAAGACCTTAAGGATAGAGAGATGACTCTTCTGAACAAAACTCATAACATCATTTCTAAAGAGGAAGTATACTAGCGACAAAGGTCTAGATCACTTTGGTTGAAGGCTGGAGATAAGAACACAAGGTTCTTCCACATGTCTGCCTCCAAACATAGAGCTTCCAAAAAAATTTCTAGATTCAGGTTGGTTTTAGGAGTGGTTAGTAATGAAAAGGATATTTCTTTGGCTATGGTTAACTTTTTTCCCTCCCTTCTCTCCAAAGATCACTCACTTTCCTTGGTTAGTCAAGCCTTGCTTCTTGATTATATCCCTTCTTTAGTGGATGATGTTACTAATAAGATGTTGATTACCATCCAATCCTTTGAGGAAATCAAGTTCTCTACTTTCTCTTTTGAGGGTGACAAGTTCCCAGCCCCAAACAGGTTTCCCTAGTTTTTCATTCAAAAATTCTGGCATATTGTGGGTCGGGATATCTGTAATGTTGTTAAAGAATTCTTTGGGTCTAGAACTATGCTTAAATAAATTAGTGCTACTTTCATTTCCTTGATCCCCAAGTCTCCTAGTGTTGATTCAGTTGACTCCTTTAGGCCGATCATCTTATGTAACTCGGTGTATAAAATATTTTCCAAGGTTCTCACTCTTAGATTCCTACTATCCTTTCCCATATAATCTCCCCTCAGTAGAGTGGTTTTGTTCTAGGAAGGAAAATTATTGATTCCATCATGAAGGTGCATGAGGTCATTCATTCTACTCACTCCTCTTTCAACCACGGTTTCATGTTGAAGCTCGATCTCTTGAAGGCTTATGACTGGGTGGACTGGGACTTTTTGATCAAAATTCTCCAATCCTATGGTTTTTGTCATAAATTATTGCAACTTGTTTCCCATCTTATTAGTACTTCTATGGATGTGGTTATTGTGAATGGGTCTTCTTCCCATTTCTTCAATCCTTCCAGGGGGCTCCATCAAGGTTATCCCTTGTCCCCCATCCTCTTCGATATTCTGGCAGAGGGTCTTGGTCATTATTTTCAAAAATTGGCTATTGATGGATCTTTAAAGGGCCTCATTCCTTCCTCTTCTTCTAGGCCTTTCTCCCATGATAAATTTGTGGATAACATTTTTATTATGCGGTCCTCTACCATCTAGGAGGTCAGAATGATAAAACAAGCTCTTTCTATTTATTCTCAGGCCACTGGTCAAAATGTTAAGTGGAATAAGATCTCTCTGTATTTCATTAATATGCCAGAGGAAAGACAAAATAGAATTGCTAGTATTATTGGGTGTGATATTGGTACTTTTCTTGCCACCTACCTTGGTATTCCTTTGGGATTGAAAACTCCTGACTAATTTTGGGTAGGTATTGTGGATAGATTCAATAGGAAATTAGTTGGCTTGAAAGGAGCTCTTTTAAGTCAAGCGGGTAAACTTCAACTTCTGAAGGCTTCTCTATAGAGTCTCCCCATCTATACCCTGAGTCTATTTAAAATCCCTGGTAAAGTTGCAGATATTATAGATTCAATCCAGAGAAATTTTATTTGGATAGGGGTTGAAGAAATAAAGAGATAGGATTTAGTTTCTTGGGACAAGGTTTGTACTCCAAATAAGTGTGGAGGTTAGGGGATCCACCCTTTAAGAGTTACAAACTGGGCTCTCCTGGCTAAGAATATCTGGAAAATATATGGTGAGAAAAAAGAATGGAATGAAATTATTCACACCAAATATCTCTTCTCCTTCCCTCATATATCAGATTTTATGATGTCTATTGTGAAGGTGTGGGGCTCTTTTATTTGGAATTGTATCCAGCAAGCTAAGGAGATGGCCTTCAATGGTGCTAAGTGGTTGTTGGGTACTGGCAAGAGAATTAAGTTCTGGGAAGATTGTTGGCTTAAAGATTTTCCTCTAAATTCTATTCCTTCTATCTAGCCTTTTATTGATATATGCATTCAGATATTTGATCCGTCGGCTAAAGATTACTGGGAGAACTAGTCCTGGGTTGATCTAAATCTAATGTAGATTTTTTGCTTAAGCCCTTCATGCTAGATCTCAATGTCTGGAAAGTGGATTCTACCAAGGAGGACAAGCTGATTTGGGGAATTCTCCCTTTGGGAGTCTTTTTTGTTGCTTCTTCCATTGAGATTTTTTTTAAGCCACCGGATCCTCTTCCCTTTTGGGCCCAGGTTTTGGATAAATGGCTAACTTCTAAAATTTACATTTTTTATTGGCTGGTTTTGCCGAATAAGATTCTTACTATTGATAATCTCCAAAAGATAGGTATAATTCTTCCTAACAAATGTTTTCTCTATAAGAATGTTGAGGAATCGGTCTTCCATATGGCTATTGACTATCAATACTCCAAGGATGTTTGGTGCCTCACCTTGCAATGCTGGAAGATTTGCTGGGTTTTCCAGAATAATATGGAGAATGTTTTCATCTAGTAGAGAAATTTTGCGGTTCTTGTGGATAGGTTATTGTGGAACGTGATTTCTCCTCATGTTATTTGGAAACTATGGTGTGAATGCAATGACAAAGTCTTTAGATATATTGTCCTCCTCCAGTGGTGATTGTTGAAAAGATTAAGAGAAGCATCAAGGAGAATTGTAATGTCTTCAATGGAGTTAAGATGTATTTTAATGCTAGAGTTACTATAGGCACCAAAGCTAAATTCTCCTCCCAGCGGGAGAGTGCCATATGGCTTTCTCCCTCTCCTGGATGGATTAAAGCCAATTTTGATGGTGTGGTGAAGGGTAATCTAGGCTCTACCATTTGTGGTGGTATAATTTGGGATGACATGGCCAATTGTCTTTTCATCATGGTGCTCCCCATTGGTGACCAGATCAACCACATAGCGAAGGTGATGGCTCTTCTTCAAACATTAAAAATTATTAATGAGGAAATGCTCTCAAACGTGTGTATTTAAGGTGATTTGATGAATATATTAAATTGAATAAAATTAATTACTAAGCCATCATGGCTTATTAAGGCTATTATTGATGAGGCTCACATAATGTTTAATTCTTTTAAGAATGTCATTATTTCACATAACTTCAAGGAGGCAAATTATACCGTGGATGCATTGGAAAACATTGTTGTTAAGTAAATCAATCAGATTTCCACAATCCATAAGAATTTACAATTTGATTTCTGGATTTGATTGTGTGTAGTTTTTAGCATCAACATTTCGGATCACATTCCTTCATGCTCTTTGCTCTCATCCTGATGATGGATCACGGAGTGTGATCCGAAACGTTGATGCTAAAAACTACACACAATCAAATCCAGAAATCAAATTGTAAATTGTTGTTAAGGCCGAGGACATCAAGACCTGGCATAGTGGTAGTGATTTGACCATTGAGTTGAAGGCCAAGTTAGCGTATGATTTGACTCACTGAAAAAGAGAAAATTTGACAAATCTCAAAAAGCTTTGATGAAAATATGCAAGTCATTAAATGTAGTTAAAAGGGTTCCGGAAAGTCTTGTCTTTCCTGAGGTTACTAAGTGCAGACACATGTATACTTGCATTTTTATGAATTTTAATTTGGCTACTGTGCTCTATCTCTATTTTTTTTCTACAATTGTTGTTGAGATTCTATTCTCGGAGGGCATCATGGGTGGTGGGCTTAAATGTAGGGAGCCAAAAAATTGTAAAACATGGAAGAATTATACTGATGTCTGGGATAACCTCAACAAGGGTGGCCTCACTACGTACATGGAGCACCTTCATGGATCAAAATATGAAGTCACAAAAGCTTTTGTTAAGAGATGGAAGGATGGTACTCTGGTTATTGGGCGAATGGTCATTAAAATTACTGAAGACCTTATTGTTGAGGTGACTAGTTTGAATACCAAGGGCATGAATTTTTACAGAGATAAGAAGATATCCTAGAAGGCTATCCAACACTTCCCAAAGGATAAGGTGGAGACTAAAAGTATTGTGAAATATTATGGGGGATGTTATGATGTCAAATCCATCAAGGAGTTCTGGGAAAACGTGCTTACTATTGTAATGGAGTATATCTCCCTTGATGGGAGGTATAAAAGGGCACACTCATACCATTTTGTGTTGCTTTGTCATTTCAGACATAAGGTCAGGGTTTCATTTCCTTTTTACCTTTTGCATTATCTCTGTCATAGTATAATCGAACGTAGGAAAAAATAGAGCAAGTCCATTCTGCATGAGGGCCTCATTCTTTTAATTGTTGAGCATGTTAAGAGAATTGCGGTTAGTAGCCCTCTTATTCTCTCGCCTAGAGAATCTGCTTTGTTGGCAAGTGATCAATTTGGGTAATGTCATTCACTTTTTGGTCATCATTTATGGCAACACATCTAGGTTTAAGATCGATTGTTTTGAAGATAAGTTTTGGTATGTCCAAAATCAACTAAGTACAGAAATAGAGGTACAGTATTGTTTTGGATATCGAAGATAGAGATCGATGAATTAAGGCATGCAAGTTTAGTGAAAGATAGTATGGAGTATTTCTGACATACACCTAAGATCAATTTTGATTTGGTTAAGTTTATGATAAGTTATAAGGATTTGAAGACTGAAAGACAACAGAGAACAACGACACAAAGGAGTTGGACAACTGTGAAGAAAAAGGGAGTATGACTTGGACTCCAGGAAATAGAAGTTGTATTTTTGTTATTGATAGTCTATACTTTGACTATGCAAGTGTGACGACTATGCATTTGATATTTACTATATTAAATGTATTTTGTATTGAAGGTCGACTTAGTACTGTTTGTAATATTCATACTAAGAGCCGACTTTGTAAAGTTAAAAGATATATATGTAAGATCTTTTTGGTAAAGATGATGAAGTGAGAAAGAGGAAATGAGGAAGTGAAGTATATGCAGAGCAGACATGCGAATGGAAGAGAAGAGAATGGAAGAGCTATAAAGGAACTATCAAAGCATTTGTGATGCTTGTTTTTGTTAATGATTGAGAACCTTTTGTAACATAATTACATTGTAAGAGTTGTAAGCTCATTGACCCCTAATAGGGTGTTTTGAACCTTTAACAGGGTTTTTATTCCTCTAACAGGGAAATCTACTATGCAATATTCAGCTCCTAACAGGGCTAGGTCTCCTTACATGGACATTATACTTTAGTACATGCTTGTGGGTATCATCCCCACTGTGGTTTTCCCTTGGCCAGGGTTTCCTCATAAAAAAATCAAGGTGTTATGAGTTCTATGTTATTTGTTCATGTTATTTCCTTTACTAAAATTGTATGGTTAATGTTCAAGTGGTTGAAGAATTTAATTAACTGTTATAATACTAATTCACCCCCCTCTCAGTATTATCCAATCCTAACAATTGGTATCAGAGCTTTTGGCCCTTGGATAAAAATCATAATAGCTTGAGGGAGATCAGAATGGATTTGAACAATTTACAGGAGAACTTTAAAGTTGCACTTGAAGACCTTGATAATTCTAAAGAAAAAAATGGTGAATTGAAGTTCAACATCTGAAGAGCTAATAAATTCATAAAGAAACTGAAAGAACAACTTGAAATTTCCATAAGTCAGTGACAAGATCTTGTGGTTCAGATAAAAGAAGACTCAGATGAGGACAATTCAGATCAGGTGAAGCAACTGAAAGAAGAGATTGAGACTCTGAAGCTTGAGAACAAGAATATGGATAAATAAATACAGATACAGGAGGATGCTAAGAAGAAAGCTAAAGAAACCTTGAACAATGCATTGAACCAAATGAAATATGAAGCTGACAGCTACAAGAACAAATACTTAGAATTGCAGAAATACAAACAGATTGTGAAAGGTGAACTTACTGAAGCAAAGAAACATATTGAGAAACTTCACACCAGTAGTGTTTTGATTGATGAAAAACTATACATGCAGAAACCTATAGGTGACATGACTGGTATTGGCTTTAATGAAGCTGAATGTTCAAAGAATCAGGAAGAGAAATCAAATGAGAAGATTAATGCTAAGAAACCATCTATTGAAGAACCTACAGAGCAGATCAGACCTTTTAGAGGCAGATACTTTGGTTGCAATAGATTTGGACACATGAAGAAAGATTGCAGAGGTAATGGCCTTTTAGAACCTTTTTTGGTTATTTTTTTAACTGTAATGGATATGGGAACAAGAAGACTAAATTCAGAAGACCTAATCAATTTGGATATAGAAAAGACAATGGAAGAGAACCTACAATGAAACCTACATACTACAAATGTAACAATATTGGACACATTGTGAAGTACTGTAAATTACAAGTTAATCAAGAAAGAAGACCACCTATATGTTAATCAATAATCCAAGACATATAGCAAATTTTTGTAGGTATAATGGAGTAAATAATAGAAGAACACCACCTCCTATGAAACCTCAGAAGAATGGAAGTGATAATGGAAAGAGTATTGCAGATGTGAAAAGTGATTTTGAAAATTGTTTTAAGAAAGCAGAAGACAGAAATAGTGGTAAGATATGGAATATTAAAGAAACTAGTGAGACATCAGTTCAGGGAGAGTTAGTAGATGATACTGGATCTTTGCCTAAAGGTAGCAAGACAGAATCGACCTAATCGGTCGATCATGGCCTTAGGGGAGCATTAAATGCAACACATCAGAATTTATCCTACCCCGCAAATCATGTAGTGAGCTCATGTGAGCTTGGGAATATGTTAAGCCAACATTATGGATCATATATCTAAGAGCGCATCATTAGCCGACTCGTATATTTTGATCACGAGAATTAGCAACCGACCAGACAGTTTGGAGTGAAAAATAAAAGTTATAACCTAACTTGTATAAAGCACCATGTTATGATCTATTTTTCTATCATTTGACAAGGAGAAAGCCGAGAAGATCAGAGAGCAAAAGTATTCAGACATTTCTACACCTTTCGTGTGTGATCGATCGAAGCATAAACTCCTATTTTCACATGTGAAAGGTATTCTACATTATCTAAGCTATGGATGCACCTATGATTTTTGATGTTGTTGATTGTCCTAGATACAAATTCAAGAAACATCCTTATAAGTCATGTGAAGAGGATCCAAAAGGAACATTTTCACAGACCCCACATGTCATATTACACGTAGAAGACATCAGGGCTTACATACATTGTAAGTATGACACATTGGGAGATGATGGTATACTCACTAAAATGGAAGATATGACTGAGAACGGAATCATGAAGGAAGAATGGAAACATGTCAGTCAATTAAGTATAATGAAGATTATGGATCTATGTGACTTCGATGAAAACAAATGGTTTAAAATACTTATGAGCAGGGTTCATGACCAATTCATATGGATTTTTAGCCAACCTGTGAAGATATGGAGTGACCTAATTTGTGACATTACTGGTTTAGATAACACTAGAGTTATACCTGTTGTGGAGAAACATGTCAAGAAGGAAGTTGAAACCCTAACAGACTCGAAGTGGGACAGAAGGGCAATGACAGTAAATGATATTTTCCAACAAGATGTAAGGTTGATTGCAATGATACTTGGTTACAAATTTTTCTACAATAGCAGACCTAATTTTGTATCAGCTGGAGTTATTATGATAGCATGGACAATGATAAAAGAAAACACACAGTACAACCTATACGAAGTATTGGCACAATAATTCCTTAAGAATATAAAGCTTATGAAGAAGGACAGAATGAAAACTTTCAGGTTTGGATCATTAATGGTACACATGTTCATTCATATTGAACATAAGTTTCCTAGTCTACACCCTAGTGGCTAGAAAAATGGAGTTCCTACTGGTATACTAATCTCACAGAGTTACAAAAGACAGAACACTACTTGGGTAGATGGAGAACTATTTGCAATGATTAAAATTCTACAAAGACAAATGAAGAGTAGATATAGACTACATGAGGACATTTTTGAGAAGTACAAGGACACAATTTGTTTTATGGTTAAAACAAACTGTGTATGTTTTGAGGCAGTGACCTCTAGAAAGAAATGGTGTTACCCTATGGGCTATGAAGTGAGTTCTAAAGTACTCACCATGCAAGTGGAACCTATTCTTGCATTATAAGTTGATACATCAGAATAGAGATGGGGAACATATGTGTAGAAGTCAGAGAAGGTAAGAGAAGAACAGTATAGAGGAAAGAGGAAGTGAAAGATTGCTAATCTTATTTGTGACTTTGGAGTAAAGGCTGGTCTATCTGAGGAAGAACTAAAAGATATTAAGAAGAAGATGACAGATAGATCCCTTGGAGTAGCTAGTGGAAGCTCTAATGCCCCTTCCACCCCTGAATTAATTATGGTTGATAACACACCTACACCACAGTAGCAGGTAGAACAAGTGAAGGAAGTTCCTCCTAGAGTACTAACTAGATCTAGTATGCAGACAAAAGAGAAGAACGCAGTTGAAGAAGAGAAGAAAACTGAGAAGAATAAAGCATGGAAACCTGACATTAAAATGCTGGAGAAAAGAGAAATTGAACAAGGAAAGTTGGTTTCAATTGATAAATATTATGACAGATATGAATAAGAAGATAAACTAAAAATTGAAGACATTGTGATAGAACACATGCTTAGTTTCAAGAAGACACTCAAATTTGTATACAAAATTGGAAAGCAGAAAATGTTTGGCACAAGTTGAAGATGAACAGATTAGAAACAAAGAGATTGATGACATGCTTCCTATGTTATCCACACAAGAGAGAGATATTATAGTCAAAGAATTGGAACCCTTGTTGAGGAAAAAGACCAAATTACTAAAGATAATGGTGAGGAAATATGATGAAGTGACTGAGGAAACTCAGAAGGCACTTGAGAAGATATTGTTGAGAACTACTTTTGTCAAGCCCCCACCTCCTAAGATAGATTTACCTACACAATTGGGAATGGATGACAACACAAAGGACATAGAGACTAATGATGAAGAGAGTAAAGAAGACACTACTGCAGATTTCTATGTTTCTGGTGTGGCAGTAACACTAGAC
>MU225096.1:534481-554004 GCA_018584345.1 Thuja plicata
TGTACACATGCAATACTTTTAATTTCACTTAGGCTACTTAGATCTGAAAGATAAACACTAATGAAAGATCCACAACATATAACACAAAACACCAATATTTGTTCTCGAGGAAACCCGATTAAGGGAAAAACCCCATGGGATTCAAACCCACAAGATGAATGTACTATGTTATAAGTATTGTTCGGTCAAGAGAAATAGATAACAAAGGATGCACTAGAAACCATAGGCTTACAGCCCAATCTGCAAGCTCACTGCCCAAATCTCACTTCTTATAATACAATCACCGATCTATCCCTTATTCAGGTTCACTAATCTATCTTCAATTACAATAGGGTGGACATATAGTCCATTACAACCAAATGAACAAATAGCATCTACAATGCCAATACAACTCCAATGAAGTACAAACTATGTCTTAAATGCAAAATACAAATATTAGTAATTCTCCTTACATTCACATATCTCTCTCTCATCCCTCACAATTATAAAATGATCTCTCATTTATACCAATTACAAAGAATAATAAACCACTAGGTTGGCTAAGACCTATTACAATAAAAGATGTAAATATTATTCTCAATCTTCAAAGCGATCCAAATCAAGTTAGATAGGACTTAGATAAGACCCAAATCTTCAACCATGAATAAAATTATGTGTTGATAAAGTAGAATCAATAATTGCAACACATTACTCCATCAAGTTGGCTAGGACCTAAATGAAGAGATAACAACATGCTACTAAAATAACAAATCCGATCACCTCAATCATTTTGGACCAACAACACAATCATCACATGATCCAAGAACACTAACAAGAAGTATGAATACCATCCATAAGATTTAAATCCAAACTTATCTTCATCTTTGATCAACAAGACCACTAAAATACCAAACTCTATCACAAAAAAAGATAGCTTTATGTACTATGAATCATGAAAAACACTACCTGTGAACATAATGATAAGGAACCATGTAACCACCAACTTTGTGACCTCTAAAACATCAAATCCAAGACATACTGAAAAAAATAATCATCCATTGTACATAGGAACACGGTAACATCAACAACCAACAACTCGATCATACCTCACTCAAACTGTCATCCAAACTTCTGCAAACTTCTATAAATCATCTAAAGACACCTTATAAAAATACCTCATGATTGCAACTGAAGATCTTCAAAATATCACCTGAACAACTAAAATCTTCTTCACTGAACATACTCAACACATTGTTTGAGGCATCAATTAGTATGTTGACATCTCTGAAAAAATATTAATGTCAACACACCCAAGTACCAAACTCTAACATGGTTAGTCTTCCAACAATCTCCCCCTTTGGCATTAATGACATGTGAAAAAAATTGATCAATGCACAAAGACATGAATATATCCATTTGATCGCTTTGAATATCCATCTTCAACACAATCTCTCCCAGGCATAATCACCTATGTTTTTGAAGAAATCTCTCCCCCTTTGACATCAATGGAAAAGTATCAAAGACATCAAAATGAAATAAACTCTCCTCGAAAGGAAAAACAAAAATAGGAAAATCTTACTACCAAACCATAATAACCATAAGACTTCTCCCCCTAAGGAGTAGTCCCCAAACTTATCAATCTAGTGAATGATATTCTAATAGATTTTCTAGACTGATCCCATCATAAACACCATTAGTTTTTATTGGGAGGGGCTATCACCCCAAGCTTCTCCTTGAGATACACATATGTATCCTTCGGAAAAGGCTTTGTAAAGATATCAACAATTTATTCCTTAGTAGACACAAATTCCAATTTCACTTTGTTTTCATTGACTTTATCCCTCAAGACATGATACTTAATAGAAGTATATTTTGTCTTTGAATTTAACATAGGATTATTTGATATATTTATAGCACTAGAGTTATTTTAGTGAATAACAATAGTTTCTTCAATGTTTATCCTTACATCCTTCAATATTTGCTTCATCGAAAGAGCTTGATTACAATTTATAGGAGAAGAAACATACTCATCCTTAGTAGTAGATTGAGAAATAAAATATTGCTTCTTACTAGTCCAAGAAATTAGTCTCTTTCCCAAAAAGAATGCACCTCCACTAGTACTTTTCATATTATCTAAATTACCTCCCCAATCAACATCAGTGTATGCACATAGAGTAAATATGTCATCTTTTTCATACCATAGTCTATAGTCAACTATACCCTTCAAGTATCTACAAATTCTCTTGACAACAACCATATGTGACTTCTTAAGTTCATCTTGAAATATTTCAAAAATTCCAACAACATTTGATATGTATGGTCTAGAATGAGTTAGATATTGCAATCCTCCAATCATAGATTTGTATAATGTCTGATTAGCACAAGGGGAACCATCATCCCTAGTTAACGTGCAACCAATAACCTTAAGAGTTCCTACTGGTTTTAAATCTTCTATACCAAATTTCCTCAACAATTCTCTGACATACTTGGACTATGTAATAAAATTCATTTATCCAACTATGAAATTGGCAATCCAAGGAAGAATTTCATCTCACATATCATAGACATCTCAAATTATTTTTTCATTTCATCAACAAAACCTCTACTTAACTCATCATTACTACCAAATATAATATCATCAACAAGTACTTCGGCAATCAAGATATTATTGTCAATTTTTTAAAATATAAGTTATTATTTATAGTACCTTTTCTGAAACTAATCTTTGTGAGATACCTATCGAATCTAGCATACTAGGCTCTAGGAGCTTTCTTTAGTCCATACAAATATTTCTACAATTTAAAAACCATATATCCTTCCTTGGTTAGAGTAAAACCATCAGGCTTCTCAATATAAACATCTTCGTCTAGTTCACCAATTAAGAATGTAGACTTAACATCCATCTGATAGACTTTAAATTTTATGTAAGATGCATATGCAAGAAGTAATCTAACAGATTCAAGTATAGCTACAGGAGAAAAGTTCTTTGTAAAGTCAATACCTTCCATCTTTGAATATCCTCTGCATACCAATCTTGCTTTGTTTTGAACCATTTACCATCTTCATTCAGCTTATTTCTGAATACCCATTTGGTATCGATCACATATTTGTCAATAGGTTTGGGAACAAGAATTTAAGTCTTTTTTTTCTCAATCTAATCAAGTTTTTCTCTCATTGATTTCATCCAAGTCTCATCATTACATGCTTATTATATCTTTAGGCTCAAACTCGGATAAAAAACATGTTTCATCCCTAGCAATTCTTCCCCTAATTTGAACACCTCTATTCTTATCACAAATAATAACATCTTCAGAATGATTAATCCTTACATATCGTTGAGTTTTTGGTCTAGGCTATGTATAAAATCCTTCGGTGTCAATATCCACTTCATTTTCCATAGGTTCTTTCTACTCTTCTAGTCCATCATGATTCTAATTTTGCATTTCCTTAATTTGATTGTTTTCTTTACTTTCATACGAGAAATTTCTTTATGATCTCTAGACATTCTCATCAACTGCGACATTTTCACTTTCAACAATCTTCTTTAGTCTATAGTTATAACATTTATATTATTTTCTCCTTGTAGAATACCCAAGAAATATTCCTTGATCACTTCTAGGATCAAAATTTCTAATATCCTCATCTCTCTTAATGTAGCATTTACTTCCAAAAATTCTAAAATATTTCACTGTACGAATATGACCATACCATAGTTTATAAGGAGACTGATGAAGGGTACTACCCTTATTAACACAAACATGCAACAAATTCAAGAATAACAATGATTTGAAAAGACAGGAAATGGGCTTTCTATTATCCACAATAAAATGAAATTACAATATTCTAAAATATAACATGCATATTTAGAAATATAACATGCATAGCCTCATGGGAATTTTATTACAATATTTTGCAAGCCAGAGACACTAGATGAATAACCCAGAACTTGCCTAGACAACCCTACAGATCTTCAATAAATAGGCAATTTTAACCGCCCAAGAAGATTCTAGAAATCAGACCCTAAATTTTGAGGTCGACCATCCCTAAGATATTATTATTCATTTTTATTTCATTAGAATAGGCCCAAACAACTTCAGAATCCAAAAACAAATTTTGAAGGAACTTTAACATTTTCAAGTTCAGGTAGCGCAACTTTCGGAGACCATAACTCATGACCCGTTGACTCGATGGACCATCGTAACCCCATTTTAGAAATGCCAAAAAGTGCTCTACAACACCTTATATGTGAAATCTCTATTCAACCAAGGTTTTGACCCCATTGAGAGCCTCTAAAGCCTTCAAAACTGAGTTTGAAGTTTCTATACCCTGATGCCAATACCGAAAGTATTCAACATCTACAAAACTAGACTCCATCTGGCAATGAAACTTTACTGGTATGCTGACACAATCAAAGTGAACCTCCAGGGAAGAAAATAGAACATTTTGAGCTCAAACAAAAAACTTACTAAAATAATAAATTTCTAGATATAGCAACTCTAAACAAAATAGCCCTTATTGAAAAGAAACCAGAAAATATTTTGGGTGATAGAAGATTGCTCTTACACCCAGGATGCTCCTTCACCAGAGTCTTACCAGTTCCCTGCCTAATTTGTACTCAGTTCAAAGTATATACTGCGGTGCACACTGCTTCTCTCTAGTAGATCTGGAGAACTTTTCCTTCAATCATCATAGTCCTAGTTATTTCTAGGATAATCCTATTCCTTCATTCTGCAACACCATTCTGTTGTAGGGCTCGCAGAGTAGAAGTTTATCTCTTTATCCCATGTTCTTCATAAAATGCATAAAACTCACTAGATGTAAATTCTCCACCTCTATCTGATCTTAGGCACTTTAATCTTTTTCCATATTTTGTTTCTACGATCATCTTGAATATCTCAATTTTATGAAAAACTTTTGATTTCTCTTTCAAAAATGTAACCCACATCTTTCTTGAATAGTCATGAATAAGTAGCATAAAATATCTATCACCATAATAGTTTTTTTTCTTAGTAGGACCACATAGATCTATATGTACCAAATCCAACAATACATTTGAAGAGTATGTATTATTCTTAAAAGTAGATCTAGTCAGTTTACCCAATTGACATTCTTTGCACATGTTGTTAGGCTTCATCAATTTAGGAAAATCTTTTACAACATTAGTAGTGATAAATTTAACCATATTATCAGAGTTCACATGAAAAAATCATCTATGCCATAATCAAATGTCATCAATCATAGCAATCAAACATTTATTCTTAACAATTTTCAAATGAAATAGATTATTAGCAGTTTGTGTACCTAATGCAATAAAATTTCCTCTACTTCCAATGATCTTTCAGATTCCATCCATGAATTCCAATTTGTAACCTGTATCCAATAGTTTTCCAACACTCAACAAATTATGACTGAAACCTTCAACATATAAGACATCATTGGTACTGATTTTACCATCAAGAGTACTAGACCCATTTCCTTTAATCAATTAGGGATCATTTTTACCGAATCTAACAACACCACTATCATAGTCCTCAAGCTTCACAAACTTATCCTTATCACCAGTCATATGATGTGAGAATCCAATATCAATGATCCATCCATCTCTTTTAACAACTCGTGAAACATGTAGACATCCAAAATAGTAATTAAATTAATATTTTCTATTTATTAATCTAACTATTTAATTTAATCAATTAAATAGTTCCTCATCCAAGTATTTAAATATAATCAAAATATTATCCTAATGTATTGAATTTAATACATTTGTCTCAAAACTTCCTTTTTAATAAATTCATATTTATTAAAAATCCCTCACACTCTTAATTATTCTACACTATGATTAATTCAAATCTAATTTGAATAATAATCTAAACCTAACCTAGAAATCTACTAATACAATCTAAAATCCTACCCTAATCCTACCCTAATCCTACCTATCACACTTGCTAAACCTACTTTTCCACTTAATCACTAATTAATTCTACTTATAAGGTGATTCCTAACCTTTTTAGTCCTAATCAAATGCTCACACATGTGTGAGAAAATCATCCCAAGAGAGCCACTCAACTCTCTTAAATGAAACATCCTTCTAGTCCCCCACACATTTCCCTAAGGTTTCTCACACATGTGTGAGAAACCTTGAGCTAGTCAAGCATTATGGTGCAGGAGCACCTAGGTAAGGCTAAAATGTAACCTAGGGCTTCTAAGTGTTTTTTTGCTTGTAGCGGTTCTAGCCAAACCACTAGTGGAATAATAGGACTAGGTGGGTCCTAGGATGTGTGAAGGTTTATTTTGGAGGTCTTATTAGGTCTTTAGTGTTTTCCTTGCAAGCAATGTTCAAAGATGTCATTTGTATGCATATTGCATATGTAGTGGCTGAAGACATTATATTTTTCCATTACTATACGCAACAAAAAACATGATAAACACCATCAGTTTATACTACACTGAAAGACATGGCACAACTCTACCTGGCACCAAGGCTACCAATATTGTTAAAGTACAAATCATCCCGACGTAACACTATTCAGTATTATCTGATAACGGAAAAAACAAAGGAACCCAACGAGTAACCAACAGTGCAACCTGACGAAACAATCAAGAGTGGAACCCCATAGATCAAGGGAACCTGATGAATAGTTCAAAGAAATAACTCTGACAGACTTTCAGTTCACACCGACAATTTGATACTGAGAGTCAGTTACATCCCACAAAAAGTGGATCTAACTTCCACGTCAGATAAATCAATAAAGTTTTATATTTAGCTTCTTGATTTATTTTAAATCCATTACGTGAGGGAATAACAATGTGATTATTATTGTTTTTATCAGTTTAACTAATTTAAAAGATGCAAAAGAAAGGATCAAGGTCAAGTTGTATACCTTTGATCTAGAGTTAGAATTGTAATGCGTGATTCTAAAATAGGTCAAAAGAACTTGTATAAATAGATGCTCAATCAATTGTGAACATGTTGTTCGATGATGATTGTAGCAACTGAGAGAATCTAAGGATCAAACAAGATAATACACACAGAAGCACAAACAAAGATCAAATCAGTTTTCAAGAACAAGAACCTAGGCTACCGACAAGAAGGAAAAGGTATTAAAAAATTGCTATAGTGTTAGAATGAATTCATAATAACTGAGAGGGGGTGAATCAGTTATCCTTGAGTCTAGATGTGCCCATTTAAAATTTATACCAATTTGAACAACTCAGATCTACTCGGTAGCAATAACATAAAACAACAACATACATATGTAGTTTACTATTCAGATGTAATAACCTTGTAGAAACTTAATAGTAAAACTCAACATAAACATTCACACAAGTTGACACCAAAATTTAACGTTGAAACCCAATATGGTAAAAACCACCAATAATATGCTATCAACTTTTCACTCTTATGACGTGAGCTCTGTTAGGAGCCAAACCTATTAAAGGTTACAAAACACACTGCTAAATGTGACCTAGTTAAAGGATTTAATCACCTTGTCAGGAGTGGCCTTGATAGAGGACTTAGAACATTCCACCTGAATGTCACCTTGCTAAAGGATTTGTACAATGACTGTTAGGTCAACCTGGCTAAAGGATTTTGACTGATACAATGGTTAGAAAGTAATCAGCAGGTGTGATCTGATACATACAACTAACTTTGCAAATCTAGATCCAATTCATCTCTTATGCTAATTCACTGAGTGGCCTCCATTCTCATTTCAATCTTCAGATCTACTTGAAAATCCATCAAGCAATCACTCATGCAGATCTCTGCTTCTTTGTTCCACCTTCTCTGCTTAGATCATGCCAATCAGTCAATTAACTATGCAAACCTCTTGCATAATCTTCATGCATAGCATCCCTCATGAATAACCTCTTTAGGTTATCTTATACCTCTTCATCTAGGTTAGATAAATCTTTTTCTGCTTAATCAAGATCATAGATCTTAGGTTAGGTTAGATCCAACAGATCTTTCCATCTTTCCATTTAATTATCTTCTCCAATGCAATCACAAATTAAATCTTTGATCCATGCATTAATTACGGTTACCCATGCATTTAAATAGTGTGGATCAAACATTCTTATCCTTAATTAACTTTACATATCCCAATAAAATCAATTATGTCGGCCAAAGATCTCAAATCTCAACAATTACCAAAATACTGCTGCTCGGACAACACTGTGTTCCTCAAAAATTTACTGGTGCTCGGTCATTACTGACTTCGCTCGGCATATACTGGCGCTCAGCACAAACTTTTCTTCAGTAAAATGTCGTTTAAAGATAAACAAATCATTACTTTTCCAATGTGCCAACTGATCTAGTACCCTTGTGATTTCTCATAACTCAACCATTCCACTTGGTCTTCTTGTTAAATCTCCTTCACCAATCAATAGATATGGTACTCAAATAGATAGCAATAGTCTCACTAGTTAAGGTTTGACATCAATGAAAAAACAACAACTGTTTCTATTGTAGCTTTCCAACAATATTTCCAACAATCTCCCTTTTTGGCATTGATGGCAACACTAAACAATAAAACAATAACCATAGTTACCATACAATCCAAAAAGTCTACCTGTGTTCCTTGATATGAACAAATTTTTATTAATTTCTTTAGCTTCATTATGATTCTCCCTCTATTTCTATAATCACACTGATATCTTTCTGTGTTTGTTCATTTGTAGAATCCCTCTTTCATTATAATCTCTCTCTTTGACAACAATCTCTTTTTCAGTAATCTCTTCTCTTTATCTGTAAACATCTTCTTTTCTGTAATCTCTCCTTCTTTGAAAACAATGCCAAAGACGTTGACATCTTCATCATGAAGATTCTTCTATTATAAACTATGTATCATGTTGTTCCTGTCATCTTTCCTATGACTGATCCTCTTTTCTATCTTTGTCTATCTTTCACATCTTTAGGCAGCATCCTAAAGTGTGACTTCCTGTGCATCAATGTGCCAAATATTATGAATATAACATTTGATGCAACAATGTCATTTTGAACTAATTAGCCTTTGTTAGGGGAATCACCCCTAATTTACCTCGTAGATTCTCATGAGAATCCTTGGGTAGTGCTTTTGTAAATATGTCTACTAACTATTCCTTAGTGTTCACATATTCTAGTCTCACTTCTTTCTTCTGAACTAGCTCCCTTAAGTAATGATACTTGGTAACTATATGCTTTGTCTTAGAGTGCATAATAGGGTTCTTAGAAATATTAATGGCACTCATCTTGTCACAATATATGACAACTAGTTATGTGATCTCTTCTTTCATACCTTTCAGTAGTATCTTCAACCACACAATATTAGAAAAATTAACTACTACTGCTACATACTTGGCTTCAGCTGTAGATTGTGAGGTGCAATTTTGTTTCTTTCTTGTCCATGAAACTAATATTTTTCCCAAAATAAATGATCCTCCTATGGTTCTTTTTCTGTCATCCACATTTCTAGCCCAATCAGAATCAGTATAAACTCTGAGCTCAAACTTATCATTCTTTTTGTAATACAGACCATATTCATTTTCTCCTTTCAAATATCTCAGAATCCTTTTTACTACCATCATATGTGTCTCCTTGGGATTGGCAGAAAATCTTGCAACAATACCAACAACCAGTGCAATTTTAGGTCTACTGTGTACAACATATTGTAGCTTTCCAGTCATTGATCTGTAAAGGGTTTGATTCACTTCTTTTTTGTCATCATTCTTTGTCATCTTCTATCCAGTAGCCATGGGTGTACTCATTGGTTTTGAATATTCCATTCCAAAAGTCTTTAGTATCTCCTTGATATATTTTGATTGAGTAATATAGATACCATTCTTCATCTGATATATTTGTAAGCCAACAATTTTTTTTTATCTCACCAAACATAGACATCTCAAATTCAATTTGCATCTGCTTTGCAAATGCCTGGAATAACACATCTTGTCTACAAAAGATAATGCCATCAACACAAATTTCAGCCAATAAAGTACCTTTACTTTTCTTTGTCTTCAAATATAGGTTGTTGTTTTCATTTTTTCTTGCAAATCCAATCTTCATCAGATAATTGTGCAATCTCTCATACCATGCTCTTGGTGCTTGCTTTAATCCATATAGCGCTTTGTGTAATCTGCAAACCATATTCCTCTTTCCTGGGTCTACAAATCCATCAACTTTCTCAATATATACTTCTTCTTCTAATATTCCATTTAGGAATACTGACTTCACATCCATCTGATAGACTTTAAAACCTCTGTAGGCTGCATATGCAAGTAATGTTCTTACTCCTTCCAATCTTGCAACTGGGGAAAATGTTTCTCCATAATCAATTCCTTCCTCTTGTGCATAACCCTTGCATACCAGTCTAGATTTGTTTCTTGTTACCTCTCCATATTCATTCAGCTTATTTCTGAATATCCACTTAGTACCAATTACATTTTTATCATTAGGCCTAGGTACAAGTGTCCAAGTCTTATTCTTCTCAATCATGTTTGTACCTAGTCTTCATTGTCTAAAGCGTCTTTTACTATTTTAGGCTAAAAATCACATAATAAGCATGTATCTTCTCTTAACTTACTTCTTTTTATAACTACACAATCCTTTGATCCTATGATTTGATCAGGTTTATGGTTCATCCTTACATACTTTTCTAGAGTAGGTTCTTTTTCTTCTTCAAGTTGATCATTCATGTCCAATTTAGGTTGATTCTATGACTCGACATCTGCATTAGATAGCTCAAAAATTACCTCCTGTTGCCTAACAATCTCGGTCTGTGACTCGGTAGGTGCTAGTTGTTTCTTGGAAACTTCATTCTCAGTTTCAGGTAATGTATTAGAATCTTCCTCATCTATATAGAAAAATAATTTGTAAATCTTAGGTTCTTTTGTGCTTTCAGCTTGATTTCTCTATGCATATTCATCAATTCTAACATTTGCACTTTCCACAATTTTTTTAGTGTTAGAATTCAAACACTTATATGCATTACTCTTCGTTGAATAACCAAGAAATATGCCTTCCTCACCTTTAGCATCAAGTTTCCCATTTCTGTTATCCTTCAGTATGAAACATTTGCTTCCAAAAACTTTGAATATTTTATATTAGGTGCATATCCATACCATATCTCATAAGGTGTAGCATTAGTACCTTTCTTGACTTGTACTCTATTCAGGGTATAGATTGATGTACTTACACCTTCTCTCCAATATTTTTGTGCAACATTTTTCTCCATCATTAGTGTTCTAGCACAATCCATGATAGATCTATTTCTTCTCTCAGCAATACCATTTTGTGGTGGTGTCCTAGGTGTGGACATCTGTCTTTATATTCCTCGGTCATTGCAGAACCTGTTAAACTCATTAGAAATAAACTCACCGCCTCTGTCAAATCTTAGACATTTTAGATTCTTACCTATTTTCTTTTCAACTTTTTCCAAGTACCACTTGTTGACAGGACTTTGTGATCGGGTCTGCCAATAGATGTAATTTGTCACCGGGTACTGGGGTACCGGCCAACTTCGCCTGTAAAGGTTGTCCAGGGAAATGAGATTCCCCATGCCTTCAAGCATGTGATATTTAGGTCTTGACAGTGCGGGAGCTTAGTTGGGAAATGTGACTGTTTTGTTTGGGGGGATAGCTGGTTATCTTGGCTCACCTCTTCCAGGGATTCAAGTGAGTTGGGTTTCCTATAAGAATTCATTAACTTTACCAAATAAACTTCAAAAGATACTGCAGAGTTAGAAATATTTCATCTACTTATAGTTATTCTAAACATTCAAAACATCTACAATGCTCTAACAAGCTACACTAAATACTAAAGAAATACAAAACCATCAGTTCATATTTAATTAACAGCAGAGGAAAAAGAAGGTCGTTAATCTACTTGAAGTATTAGAGCAAAGGACATGAGAATATAAAGCTTAAAATACCATCAACCTAGAGATTAGAGTGCTAACAACGTCGTTGATAGAACCCTTCCTTATTTATTAACATCTCTCCAGCAAGCACTGGTGTGTATTACAATGGTGGCTCCAAGGGAGCATCTATCTACTAAAATATTTTTAAAACTAAGGAGCATTTAGCTCTACAACTAAGAACTGAGAAAACTAAAATGCTATTAGCCGTGGACTGCAAAATCATCAATTTTTCTGACCCTTGGAATGAGGCTGGACTTATTATTTATACACACCATTTGACCTAAAACTTAAGCTAATTTATTTTACACCTTATAATATAATACCATTTTCCAGTGGCCGGTACTACTTGCACCATGCTACAAAAGACCTCGAGACAGAAAAGGTCTGACATGTCAGAAGAATAAGACAAGAAGAGAGGAGTGGAAGAATCAGCCTTGAGAGGAGAGCCAGTAGGAGAAGAGAAGAAACTCGATCCCTCGGGGATCGAGGCTACATGCCTCATAAATGGGAAAGTGATGCCCTGTCTCCAATGTGCCAGGTGTAACATTAAAGCAGCACCTTGGGAAGAGCATCTGTTAGAACCCTCTTGTTGAGCTGACGTGCCTTGTTGTGGTTACCCATTTTCTGACACCTTTTACTGACTGCCTTGAAAGTGACCGGTTAGCCTTGGGAACTAGGACATGGTTCACTTTAAAGAATTCCAAAAATGGTATTGGATCTAGGACTCCGGGATCCGGAAGCTCGCGCCCCAAAGAATGGATAAATACAAAAATTACATCTCCCGATTGATCATCTCCAGAGTCTGAAGGACCTCATTGTTCTTTAGTATCACTGAATGTCTGTAGGAGCCAGGTGATCCCATCTTCATCTATGTCCTTAAGGCTGGCCCAGTGGTATTTGGAAACCTCCAATTGCTCATCCAAATATGGAACATTTGCCTTGAATTCTATAGCCATCTTGGTCGCATCTTGAATTTGAAGCACCATGCGAGTGAGCCTTACCATTTTCACTCCATCCATTCCCTCTGGGGATTCATACCGAGACTCCATCAGCTCGTCAAACTTTCCCAGGACATATTCATCTGGAGTGCATGTTTCAGTGCTGAAGGGATTAGCTCCGAAGACCTTGGAGATGAATGACTTGTATAAATTGAAACAAGATTGAATTTCCTAGACTTTATCATGCATAGCCCCTACCAGTTGCTTGATTACCTCCAATGTGAGGTCAATTCTGGAGTGCTGGGTCCGGGCAAAGTCAAAAGACTCCTTTCTTGAAATTCTGGCCTCAGAGACAATTTCTTCTCCGATGCTGATGATTTCTTCCATCTCAGCCTTCCATGCCTCATAATTTTTGATATCTCCCTCCCAAATGGAGATAGTAGTTTCAGCCTGATGTAGAATATTGTTGTCCGCATACAAGTCTGGGAGTGTGGATGCCAGGAAACGCCGAATGTTTCCCACCTATTCTATAACCCACTCATCAATTGCCTGGGCTTTTCTTTTCATTTCCATTAATGAATCTATGTCACTTTGAGGGAGTGGTGCGTCAGATGTGGAGGTGCCCAAGGGAATAGTAGTAAGAGGCTGCACAAGCTCCATCAGCAACCCCATGAGATTGGCATTCTTTTCTTTTCCCACCCTAAATTTCTAGGCCTCTTTTTCATAACGAGCCTCCACCGCATTGGTTGCTTCTTTTAATAGGGAAAGTTCACCTTGTTTACCTCTCTTCCCCAGTGATACCTCAGTGATTGAGTATTCATCGGCCTTAGTCATTGCTTCACCTGCATCCGGGGAAGGTGTCGCAATCACCATAACTGTATCTCCGCCTAGCCCAATCCGAAGAGTGTGGACTATCTGAGCTTTCTTGGTCCTAGGAGGGTCCTACATTTGCACCATCATCTCTACCAAGGAGAGATGGGTGTTAGGGGTCACCAGGGCCTTACTCTTGCAAGACTCCACCAACCATTGTGGTGGTAGGGGTGCCTTTGCAGCTAGAATCTGTTCTTGCAATTTCTCCCCGGGATCTTGTTGCACCCCTTCGACAGTATGAGCCATTTATGACTCCTTCCTTGTATCTTCAGGTTCACCAGTAATACTTACCCCGGTGGTGCTTGTATCTTTTTCCCTGGTGTCTGCATCCTTAACAATGTTAGGATCATCATTTGTTTCCCTGGAGTTCCTCTCATCCTGCTTCTGTTTATCAACCTCTATTGCTGGGACGTTCTCTTCTACTAGTGTGTTCTCTAGAGGTGGGGGAGGCATCAGGCCAAGATTCAACATTTGGGCCATTGTGATCACCTCCCCAAATGTTACCTTGGGAGTGGCATTTGGAGCACGATAGTTGGGGTCACGGTTGTTCCCGTGGGTTCGGTTTCCCCAATCGATGCCATTTGCTCATCTTGTGTCTGTCTTCCCTCAATCCCTTTAACCTGTATCTCTAGGACTTTGGTGGTATCCACCTATTCCTGTCCCTTTTCTTCTTCTTTCTGGGCTTCCTACTCTTATGTAGGCTCTTTCTCTGGGAGTTTTCCCTGTGTAGTGATTTCTTCAGCTGACTTTATGATATCCCGCTGCAAGTTTCCAAATTTGTCACTTCCAAATAAATCATCAAATTCATCATGGGGAGGGGTATTCTCTGGGATATCCTTACACTCTTTGTCTAGGTTCAGGGAGTTGGAAGAGACAATTTGTACTTCTGGGATGCTTGGCATCCCAAGTTCCAGCTCCGCCCTTGGTTGAGAGTTAGTTTTCTTTTTCTTTCTCTTGGTTACCAAAGGGGGCCTTGCATTCATTAGAGCTACCTACTCCTCTTCCACTCTGGCTCCTATTGCTTAGACCATCAGTGCTGCCAGTGAAGGGGAAGAGTGAGGATGAATGGGCCCGGTCATGAGCACCGAGGTGGCCAACTACGTGATTAGTTTATCTTTCATCTCCTGGGAGACTGCCAGCGTCTATTGCATTTTCTCTTTTATGGGGGTCTTAGATGGGGTTTGCAATGGGGTCCCCATTATTCTTTTTCCTTTATCCTCCCCCTATGAGGAGGTTCTAGCCCTAGAGGTTAGGCCCAACATTGTCAAACCAACTCTGTGTGTACTCCTTGGGCATGCCCTTTTGAAATAAGCGTGGCTATGCTCGACCACATCGCGAGTGATATATTCAATAGTTGGCCCCTCCTAGGTGTTCCAATCTACTAGAGGGAGAGCCATCTTGTCTATTCCCTTCTCTTTGTACTAAGGGTCTACTGTGGACCCAGTGTCGGAAAAGTCATCCGGGAATTTTTGAAGCTTCAGCCTCTCCATCATTGCCATTGCCATTTGGACAAAGTACTGGCTCTAGACTTCAAAATAATCTTGGTGATCTTCCTAGAAGTCCTCCATGTGGAATATATGGGGCTCTGATGCCTGGGGAAGCATCGTTTCTATTTTACCTAACGGATCAAAGTTTTTCTGTGCCAGATAGAATTTTGTTAAGCCCAAGCTTTTAAGCTCGTTGTCTGCCTCTTTGGCTGTGGCCAAACTATAGGTGTAATTCCCATAGGTGATTGGGAATGGAACATTGACCAACTTCTTCATAGTGTAGAGGGTGTGCAATTCCAGCATCTACCAACAATATTCCAAAATAATTATTTTGTTCCCACAAGGCTTGGGCAACAAATAGGGTATCTTGGAGAAGCTGGTTACCTGAATGTAAGTATGTTGCTAGAACTAGATATAGTAGTGGCCATAAATTTTGACTAATTCCATCACTTGCTTAGAGAGGTGGTGCCCGACATCTTAGGTAGGTGTGAGAAGGTTGTAGTAAACAAAGGCATTGTTCACTTGGCAGAAGCTGAGGAACCTAGCCTCCCATTGGATTTGCAGGAAATAAGCTAAGGGAGCCTTTTGGCCCGGGCCGACCCCATGTACACCTGATTTGAGCAACCCATTTGTGATGGGATGTTGTTGTGCTAGGGCCCAGAGAACATAGGACGTCATATAAAATTTAGAGGTCTGGGCCACCTGAAGGAACTGCAAGTTCACATAGTTCAAAATGATGGCGGCCCAATCAAAATGTTGTTCACCGGTGGAGATGCCTAATAGGAAGTAATACATCCATCCTTAGAATTCTTGGGCATGGGGTTGCCAAAAAATCCTGCATAATGCTATGATCCCCATCTAGATGCTTTCCTTGAATTCAGATCTGGGGATTTCCAACTTCATTCTTTTGGAATCTTTATTTGGTGTCTTCAGCCACTTTTTATTCAGATATTGTTGGGCCATAACCTCCAGCTTCTAAAATTTCCCCAAGGCATTAGATCAGGTGACGACGGTTGCTTCATCAAACTGAGGGATCCCCAAACCTGCTTGAAAAGTTGTAGTGTCCACGGAGACCATGGGTGTAGGATATTTGGTTGGGACCGGGGCGGCAAGCATGACAGCCCAGATGGAGAAGTTGTAGTGTGTGGTTAGAGTGAAAATAAGTTGTGGTGCTTGCATGGAACATGGGAAGAAAGCGGCCTTTAGAATCAAATATTCTCCAACATTGATGGCCAACTTGTCCCTGACTGTTCTTTGGATGAACATCATTTTGACTAGGGCCTGCATCTCTGCTCACATTCCGATGCTGGTGTCGGTGATCAACTGAAGCTTGGATTCAATTTTTGATCCTTTAAGGGTATCATCCTTCAAATATTTCATGCTGAGGGGAAGCTTTTCCAAGGTCCTCTCATTCTTAAACCTGATGGCTGCCCTGGTGACTGGCATGGTGGAGAGATCCAGACTCCCAGGTGGAGAGGATGTAGATGCCTCCGACATAGTGAAAGTGTGATGTTTGGAAAACCTGCAAGTTAAGGCGACCGTCAGAAATTTTATAAGATAAAATGCTAGTCCAGATTCTAGAGAACTTACCACCGCATTGTGCACTTTCCCTGAAAAGTTAGTTTATGTCAAAATCTAGAAAGACATGCATAGGATGTCAACTTTGGGAATTCAACCACTATCCGGGCCCGGGGATTTCAGCATGTTTGACGGAAGTAAGATATAGGTTGGGCAAGGACGTAGGGCCTAGAGTCTGGGAAACTAACCAGTGGGAGACATGACTAGAAGATGAGTTGTCAGGCTCACGTGGGTGTCACATGGCCATGCAATAAATAGGTGTTATGGTGATGGTGATGGTGACGCTAACTGTCCAAACACGTGCGAGATGAAGGCCACTTAGCGGATCTTAAATGCGCACATGGGAAATAAATGTGCCATAAAGACTAACTTGATTTCGGAGAGAGAAACCGCCATGGTCGAAACTAGCCAAGAGTCGAGATCCAACCAGGTGGTATTCTGCCATGTGGGTGAGCTCACAAAATTTGGAAAATAAGACAAGGGAATGGTGAACTTGACCCAAAACTGGAAGGATATACACTAGATATATACAGGAATTCACAGAGGGATGAAGGCTAAAACATATACACACTAAAAATATAGAATTTACATGCCTTTTACAGATTTAAAGAACATTTACATATATACACAAACTACCCTAAGACCATATACAATGTGTACATTAATCTACAACTGCACAGAGGGTGAACAACCCTCTCGTAGAGCCAACCCACCAGGGGGAGGTGAACCAAAAATACAAAGCATGAAGGGAAAACCAGTAAAAAAAATGAAACAAAACCAAAAATAAAAGAGAATAACAAAGAAACCCAGGAAACAATAAGAAAAATAGAGAACAAACCGACAGCCTACCTGAAAATCTAAAGAAAAATAGGGAAGAAGCACACTAGGAGCACTTCTGCACAAGTCCTACCTTCAAACAATCATGAACAGACACCTCGAATCAACTGGTAATCGTCCACTAAGCATGGAGTAATTTGCAAGTTAAAATCACCTTAATTCACCTTGAATTTCTCTGAATGCACAAGTGTTTTTAATCATGGTAATTGTAATAGTGGCTTGTAATTTCTATTTATACCCAAGGTAAAAACAAGTTACCCTCTTCTCCGCAAACTCTAGAACAGGAAGACCTACGGACTCCAGGCCCGGGGATTCCAAACAACCATATCTTCTTGCGAGGAGAAGACATCGTGGTGAAGAATCCTGAAGTCTGGAATCTAGCTCAGGAAAGAACAACCAACTCCAAGACCGGGTCCCTCAGGCGTGAAAGACCAAAGAAGAAAGGGAACAAACTCATGGGAGGGAAATCTTGGAGAAGGAAATAAATAAAATAGAAGACAAGGCAAGAGCCAAAGCGAAAAGAGGGGACCCAATATTTTGCCAATAAAATATGGGGACGAGTATGCAGGGCATAACAAATGGAGACTATCTGGGATGAATGACTTAGCGCATTTGAGAACTACAGAATCTCTGCTTAGAAAAACCAGAATCAACCATTACTTGGAGCATCTTGCTTACCAGGTGTGAAGCGTTCAAGAAAAATCTGGCCCATACATGATTCAATCCATGGTCTTTTGTCAGTTGTGAAGTGTGTGATTTTCAAGAAAATCAAGCCGATGACCTCTGGGAGAAGTAGAGAAGAGGTACTCGATATATAAATCCAAATTTGTCAAATTTTCTCGTTTCCCCCAGATACTGTAATTTCTCTTCTCTATCTTTTCTTATCACTTTATTCTTTACTAGATGGGAGGGCGGTACTCCTTTCACCATTAAGCTTAAGCTTAGCTAATTTTAATGGTGGTACTTATTTTACTCTTCCATCCACTTCAATTTGATAAATAGGGAAGAAAAAATCTAGACCCAAGAAGAATTTGAATGTTTTTTAGAGTTGGGCCAAGAAACTAGTGCGATTGATCTACTCTCGGCGTGTCCGATTACTTGTTCCTTTTGATTTTGATTTAACTGATTTCCAGACTTCCAGGCATGAACCCAATGAAGATTACTCATAGCTTGTTACGCAAATTCAAAATAACTCTGGAGACCAGACCAATTCCACTAGGCTAACAATAAATTTTGAGTTCATCATAATGCAAAAGGTACCATTCTGGAGACTAGATGTTATGTGAAGAATATCAATCTACAAAAAGGGGAGTAGAATGTTGGGGACCCAAAAAATAAAGAATGAAGCTAAAAACAAAACAAAAAGAAAAGGGGTGATCCCGGAGGACAGCCAACAAAACTATTTACAAGGCACCCCAGACAGGGCACCAGGAAGGAAATATTTTCAAGTGAGGACATTTACATATAGTACAATTCTGGACAAACTTACCTCACTCAAAATAATTCTTGAGAAACTGTCTATTGACAGGAAATGGAATGGCTTCTCTGGTCATGGTACTGAGGCAGTAGGTATTTTCCCCATAGATCTCTGAGATCAAATATGGTCCGAGCCAGAGCTGTTGGAATTTGGTGCACTTTCCTTTCTTTTCCCGGGCCTTATCCCACAAGAGGACCAAGTCTGAAATCTGAAAGGCCTTATACTGGGCTCTTCGGTCAAACCATCATTTCACTACTACTTGGTAACGTGCAAAATGTTCAAGGGCTGTGTCTCTTTGTTCTTCCATCCACACCAGATTTAGGAGTCGAACCTCTATTGGTGCCCAAAAATGCTAAATTGGATTTCCTATGGACTTGCCAATCCAATGCTTGGAAACCCAAGTGATTTGGCCAACTAACAAGTCACAACCAAAGCAAGGTTGGAACTTCTGCAATTATGGCTC